>BMAO01033843.1:0-45558 GCA_019973975.1 Trichonephila clavata | reverse complement strand
GTTTTGAATAGGAAAGAGATTTGATGACGTTCCTGTCATTCCACAAAACCGTGACAAGACTTTTGAACTCCATCCTAAAAGAACACTTATTACAAAGTTTCCAGGACATGTATAGCAGATCTCAGCGTTGCATAGTTATGGGAGGTGACTATTTCGAAGGACATTAAGGTAACGTCTGCAACCAAACTGTCTGTGGCCTAGACACACTGGATCTACACCTGAAGCCATGGTCTGAGGATCAATATCCTATGACAGCAGGAGCACACTAGTGATTATCCCTAACACGCTGACTGCAAATTTGTATGCCATTCAAAGTAATTTAACCTATAGAAATGCCATTCAGGAATATCATTCAAGGGGGAGTCTTTCAACAGAATAACGTTCTCCCTCACACCTCTTTTGCAACACAACGTGCTCTACAGAGTGTTGACATGTTACCTTGTTCTGCGAGATCACCATATCTATCTCCAATTGCGCACGTATATAATTGAACGACAACTCCAGCATCATCTACAGCCAGCACTGATAGTTTCAGTATTGACACACGTACAACAAGCATGGAACTTCACACCCACAAAGTTGGCACCTGTATCATACAATGCATGCACTCTTGCAGGCTTGCATTCAAAATTCTGGAGGTTACACAGGCTATTAATGTAATAGCATTTCACATTTGAAATTCATTTTCTTGAGCTTAAATTAATCTGTGACCTTGAAAATTGAATCAATTAAACATGTTACTTAGACCTGCATTTTCCAAACTTCATTACTCTACAATAATTTTTTCTTGGTGTTGGGACTTTTTTTCCGCGAGTGTATTTCATTTTAAGTTTACTAAATTTCAAATATTTCGTACGTTAATTTTTCCGTTGTTATTTTATTTAATATATTAAAAACATTACTCTCACAAAAAGAGAGTTTATCTCTTAATGTAATATTCAGGAGGTAATTTGTATTGGCAATGGAATTCATAAAATAAAAAAGGTGAATATCCAAAGTATATATCCCAGAATAATTTAGAGAAAAGTGTTAAAACACGGGCGAACTTAAATCATTTAAACATTTATAAATAATTTGGTCAAAACCAAAGTATCAATCCTTAAAATTAGCGGAAACGTTTTATGCAATACTATTTCAGAAACGAGAATGCCCCATTCATATAAAATGTAGTTTTTTAAAAAATAATAGAAGAAAAAAGAATAGAAATAAATTTAATAATTTAAACCTGAAATATATATATATATAAATCCTACATCATTATTTATTTTATTTCTTTTGTTTGATTTCTTGAATCCTTTTCAATAATTTTTGAATGTCATACAGGGGAGTTTTATGCTCTATTCATCTTTTGTCAAAATATTTCAGCAAACTTTATATTTTTAAATCTTAATTTTTAAACTATTTTATTTTAACGAAAAAATTTATATTTTAACATTTAAATAAAATAGCTTTTTTTATTTGCTCCCAATATTTCAATTATTTATTTCAATAAAAGTTATTTATTTTTAATCTTTATTTTCTATTATTATTCTAATCCATATTTTATATTGTTTATAATGTATTTAGACTAAATATTAAACGCATTTTAAATTATACTAAAACCTTAAGTTAAAATATATTAGTGCAATTAAAAAATTTTAATTTAAGTATTTAAAAAAGCCTTTATTCTCGACCCTTAAATTATGGAATTCACAAAATTTTAAGATATTGGTAAAAAAAATTTCTCACAACTTCGATACTTATTAGAAAATTCTTATCTTTTTAGTTTTAATATAATTAATTTTAACGCTAAAATAATTTGCATATATTCATTCATAAAATTAATACACCTTAGATTTTTTTTCATATGCATTAATTTTTAATTTAACTTTATACAATAGCAAATGTTAAAAAAAAGTACAAAAAGAATTTTTTTTCATTAATGCATTTTCAAAATAATTAAAAAGCTTTGAATGATTCCCTGTTTCAAAAGGCTTAATATTTAAATTTTTGGAGGAAGTGTTTAAATATAACCTTCTAAAAATTTAATTACATTTGAATTTCAAAAATACTTTTTATCGAAGCACAACATAATATTTCAAAAGAACGAAATTAAAACAGGATTAACTTCGCCAACAAAAGAATATCTTCTTGCTTCAAGACAATACCAAAGAAGCCATTCTCTTTTTGTTCACGAAGTCTTCCGGCACTTCTAGGATTCATTATTCCTTCGGATGGAAAACTGAATGTTTTAAAAGTTGTTCTTTAGAATTCGGTACAGCTTCCAAAAAATATTCTTTGCATTTGAAAAATCCAGAAGAGTATAACATGGAGAATATTGTCGTTCCCACTTCAAACAATGTAAGACCCCATTAAGTTTTTATGAGGCTCCCTTCTTATCATGGATGTGTGTATTCTATACTGGAGAATATCCTACCTTTGTCAGTGACTTTCAGTTACATGGTGGTGTCTTTTACACACAAAGTATCCAATGCATTTCTTCGAGTACTTCGAACGCGAATCGATGAAATTTTTAACATTCAGACTTCTACAGAAAAAATATCATCATTTCTTCTGAAGAAAACACAGAACCAAAATAGCAACTACTTAAGGTATCCGACTACTTGTGCGTCAACTTTTTTTATAACCATGGATATATTAGGGGTTTTTTTAGTGGTTTTTAGATTTGCTTAGTACATTTTAAGAATAATATGCTAAAATTAAGAAGAGAAAAAGAAATTATTATTACTAAAAATGGGGGGAAATGGGTGAAAATTTACAAAAAATATCATAAACGGTGCCCAATCTGTACCAAAAGTTTATGAATACATTTTCAATTTTTCAATTCTGATGCGTTGTTTTGTTATTCATTTTTAAATGGCTTCCAGGATATGAGATATTTTAGTTTTTATAAAAACTAGAGCACTTTGTCTTAGTTATTATAAGAAATTGCTTTAAAACAGTGATTATATTCACATAAAGGACTGTAAATTTTTTAATAAAACAGTGATTGATAAATATAAATGGTACAACAATTTTACTATGCAGAACATACACAAAAAATTTTAGCTCATTGTTTTCGAAACTTTTTTTATGCAATCACTGTCCCCGTTTGAGCATTTTCAAAAAAAAAAAACTTCAAGTAAACCGCGTTTTAATGTATGACATCTTGATTAAAGTAAGGCATTTGCTTTTACTAAAACACTTTTGTTTTTGTTCTAGAGAACGGAAAATAATAAACTTGGTATTTTTATAAAGTTAATAAGAAGGCCTATAAAATAAAATCGTAATAAAAATTGTCAATTTTTGGCAAAAATCACTATTTTAGGGCAGTCGGATACCTAAAGTTGTGTAAGAGTTTGTGCATTTGCTTTCTTAGATTTTATGACAATGTTTCAACAATGTAAGAGAAGAACGAAATATTTTAATTAGAATTCATTTAAACTAATACAAGATTATCCAATGAGTGAGGGTTCATTAACATCGCTCTATAAGGCAACAAGAGGACTATTTGCGATTGATCTCGTAGTTTTTAACATGATTGTGTGACGAGGTGCTTGGACTTCCACACTACACCAAAGGGAGGACTTTGAGCTTCCACAGATTTAATTATCATATTGTCTCTTCTGTACGACACATCTTCACATACACACACATAGTAGTAATAAACTCCAATTCAAGTTCAAAAATAAAACACGTTTGAAATTAATAAAGGACTCACTGTTACACTTCATCACTCTTTTAGTCATATGTTTATAAAAATAAAATCTTCACTATTTTCGTATTATTTCTGTTCTCTTATAGATTTTCGTCGAAATCTCCTTTCTAAAAAATACTTATTGTTTTGTTGGTCAAAAAGACGAGATTCGTTTGAGTGTTTTTAGTGCACGCTTGATTGACTGATTGTTTATTAACTTCGTACGTCAGAGCGCGAGGACTGCGAGTGACCGACCTGAAAATTTTGAGCCACGGTCAAGTTATGGACTTCCTTTGGTTGGTTCTCCACTAGTATCAAACTTCTACATCAACATAAAGACTTTGAGCTTCAACAATTCGATGGCATGGAGGTTCACGCCCCACGATTGGACAGCAACAACGCCGCCAACCATAGTTCGCAAATGTGACCCTCAACTAACGTGCAAGTACATTCCAATTACGTTATTTTTGCAGTTTGTCATCCATCTAATAAATTTTATTATACCAATTGTTCTTCTTATGGTTGTATTTTAAATGGCCAGCAACGAGTATACAACCTGTAGCCGTTTTATTCAGCAGTGCTTATATTATTGAAGTATTCATCTCTTAATGTTGTTTTACAAAATTTCAGTTATCTATCTTAATCTTTAAAATCTAATTTTGCTTCCGTCTGGCTCTCTCTCTCTCTCTCTCTCTCTCTTTCTTTCTTTCTTTCTTTATATATATGTTACCGTTAAAGTGTATAATTCAGTTATTTCATCGAATAACTAATTATTTCATGAAATAACTAGACAAGCCAGTAAAAGTATGTAATAGATGAAAAATTCCATACTTTACCTAGTTATTCTATGAAATAGCTAGGTATTCTATGAAATAACTAAGGATAGAACGTTTAAGTGAAAAATAAACAATTTCAAATATATTTTTTTAAGTAATTGATCATGAATAGCTAAAATCTCTCGAAAAATACTTTCATCTCTTTTCTTGATGAATAATTGATAAATAATAAGGGAAAGTGGATAATGTAATTTATTTGTTACTCATATTGCTAACATTATTTAAACAGAAAGGGGAAAAGAAAATATGTTGCAAAAATAAATTATATTTAAATATTATCAACAAAAATAAATGCTGGGAAGAAAAACTGTTGCTTAATAAAAAAATTGTGTAAACTTTTTTTAAACAAAAATATAAGAGAATATTAATTTAAATTTTATGAGATACCTTTAATTTACTTTTCATTATTTATTAGAGCAAGGATTGTTGTGATGTCACTGTTAATTGTTGTTCAAAATCGACTAAAAGCAGCTAGAACCAGTTCAAAGAACTTTTGAGTGCCGTATTTCATACTTTAACGATCAAGTAATCGTTTTCTATAGAATACCTAGTTAAATCGTAGAATTCAATAATTTGATATACTTTAACTGACTTGTCTAGTTATTTCATGAAATACCTAGTTATTCTATCAAATAACGGATTTCACACTTTAAAAGTAGCATATATATATACTCTTGTTTGTAAAATTGGTGCTAATAATTTTTTTTTATATTACAAATCTGTGCCTCATGTCCATCATTCTTGATAATAGTGCGTGAGTGTTATTTTCATATTAGAAACATTCATTCTAAGAATTTTTCCTATTTATATATTTACATTACTTGCATAAGTATAATACAAATGACTTTTTAAAATAAAGTTTAAGATACATCCAAATTATATAACTTTCATACTCCGCTATTGATTTCTCATTACATTTTATAAATTATAGTTTACAGATCAAATATTTTTACTGATTTATTCGGTATTTTTAACCTAATCGGATTCCAATATTTTGAAGCATTACATTTTTTTCCTAAACTGTAAAATTTAATAACTGGAAATTATTTTATATTTTTTAATAAAATATGTCGTGCGTTTTTATAAATAAAATTTTACTATTCTTATGATATATTCTTATCTGCAATTGAAAATTCAATTTAAGATATTTTTCCAATAATTATTGTTATATTTTAAATTGTTCTAAAATATCTAAGAGAGTTTTGTAAAATCTTACAGATATCGTATAAGATTATACATAATGAAATAAATCCAAATGTTATCTCTAAAACAAGTCATTTAAAGTGCCTTTATGTTCTTAAAATGTATTATGAGAACAGCAAAATAATGTTAAAAAACCAACTAACTGTCAAAATTTTCAGGGGGAAAAATATGTATTTTTTGTTTTATAACTAACTGATAGATGCAATTGTTCATTGTTTAAAGAATTTTATAAAACCCCAATATTTATATTAGTTTATATACGTATTTTTATAAATATTATACTTTTTTGTGTGTGTGCTGGAGTCTTGAAAATTTAGTATTCCACACAAAAAAACAATCATATTTCTATTAAAAGTTTTCATGAAAGGAAGTTTTACAAATCAAAACTTCCAACAGCAGCTCTTTGTATTAATTTTGCTACATTTACAAAACTGATAGCAGTTTTAACAATTTAATTCGGAAGCAATATGAAAAGAATTTTAATGAAAGAAAGAAACATTTGAGAAAATATTATTACAAGTGTTTATTTTATCACCCAACAAAAAAAATTAAATTCATCAATAGCCGTCTTTGAATTAAACTTTTCTAAGTGTAAATATTTGAAAAAATATGATTAAAAATTTTTATTTTTTCACCCAACACAAAACAAATGAAATTTATCAACAGCCCTTTTTAATTAATCTTTCTCGAGTACCAAATCATAAACACGAGAATATTGGATTAAAATCATTTTCATGTTATCAATGAGCTTTTAATTAATTATAAAATTACAAAAAATTTCCAATTTTTTCTCAAAATACGTTTTGAATGAATTTTTAATTAAGATATGCAGAGAGAGTTGGTTTGATATAAAATTAAAAAAAGGAAAATATCAATATTGTGAATGACACTCTTTATTATCTTGGTTTTTATTCTTATTTAAATCATTATAAAGCGTTGTATTTTACTATCACAGCTAGGACAAAAATGTTTCATTATATATTTCTACAAGCATCTTATCCTTATCATTTTCAATAAATTAAAAAAGCTTGGGTAAAATTACAAATTAGATTATTTTTTCAGTACTCTTTATTGTTAAATTGATCTTGTTGAATACTAAATTTATAGAACACCATACATGTAAAACAACATACGAGATGTGATACACAAAAAATGAGACTGGCCCAATAAATCGTTTATAGAATCGGTTCACCTTCAAAGTAGTTCCCTTCAGTATTTTTAGGATTCTGCATTCTGTGCTGCCATTACTGGTAAGAGTTCTGAAACGAGGTTTTTGGAAGTCCCTTTAGGAAATTTTTCCGTTTTTGCCTTAAGCTCATTAACTGTGGTAAAATGGGTTCCCTTTCAGCAAAATTTAACTGTAGAAAATAAAAAAGTCTCATGAGGTCAAATCAGGTGAATAAGGAAGATGCCCCTTCATAGTAATGTTTTTGCTGATCAGAAACTGCTTGGCAGATAGGGCATGTAAGTGGAGGCATTGTCTTGGTGCAACAGCCATCCATCACTCCCCAATTCTATCCTTTTTTCCAAATTTTTCACGAAGTCTTTTTAGTACTTCAATGTAGTAGTGTTGATTAACAGTCTGACCACTGATATGAGTGGAAACCCACTGATATCACGAATTTTGGTTATGTTTTAGTCTGTAATCGTTGACCTTGGGCGCCCAGCAATTTCATCAACTTTCCCACTGACCCTTCCTCCTAAAAACCTCTTATACATAATTTTTGAAATGTTTTCATGGCCGATTTCTTAAGTTTCACAAGAAACTTGATGTTGATTTAACATTTTCCCTGCAGAATGCAGTTGCACGTGTTCACTTAATTACGCAGTTCTGCCAACTGGCGGGATCGATTAAGGCGAAATTGTCCACATAAATAGAGGTGGTGCGTGGAATGACGTTATCAAAACAGTTGTTGCCAACTCCACTCTTTTTCAAGTTGCACACTTAGTCTCGTTTTTTTTGGTCACACCTTGATCAAAAAAAATCTTTTTCGTTATTGTTTCTGCTCATGTAAACATCTGTTTTGGCATGTTGGCACCATATTTTGATTATTTGTCACCTTTAAAGTAACTTTTATAAGTTGTAAGCAAATAATGGCAAAGCACAATGTTGCCGCAGCAGTTTTTTCTCAACTCTAGTGCCTGTTGTGAGAAAAATTTCAGTTTGTTTGAAAGACTTAATGTTGGAGATCGCAGCATTAAATGAATCGTTTTAAAACTAAAACATTTAGATTCCCTAAAATAATTTCGTTACAGTCCACTCAAAATTATTACTCAAACAATTATTTTAAGTCACGATATTTTTTTAAGACGCCACCAAGAAACTTAATAAGGTTTCTTTTAAAAATTACAGCATTAATGTTTTCTCTTAGTGGAAATACCTCCTTTGAAATGAAATTATTTCTTCAACTCTGTTTTTCAAAATGAAATTTTCTGAAAAATTATTTTTGTGAAAACTTTATTTTGAAAGACAATTATAAGAAAACATTAAATATATTCTAAAAATATTATTCAATTTAAAAGATGTCTTTTTGACCTATAACTTTTTACAACAACATTATCTTAGGTTCTTAAATAACAATAATAATTCTTTGAAAAACTACTCTAGAGAACATGTTTTAAATATTTTTATCTGTATTTGCATAATACGTATTTATCTCTGAACTTAAAGGTCTGGCGTGATGTGAAATTTTGGAAAACTTGGTTGTCGTTCTTGCCATGTGATTCTGAAATGACCTCGTTCTGCTACTAAATATGACGTTAACGAACAATTAATCAATTGAATTTATTGATAATGTTATGTGAGCATTTTATGTAGTTCATGAAAAAAGAAAACATTGCAATTGGCAGAAAATATAGATTTCAACACCATTATATCTTAAATTCATACCGATGTTCTCAAGATTCATCATGATGTGTAAAGATTTTTCTGATAATACTATATTGTGACTGCTGAAAGATTAAGTTTATGTTACAATTGGCGGGGAGTTAAACTTTGTTTTAAATTTAGTTCTAAAAATAGCACAAAATGTTTGTTTGTTTTTAGAGTAAAATAAATTCGAGCTTAAAAACATTTGAACAAAAATACAAAATTTTTAGTTACTTTGAATATTTAGAAAATGCCTTTGTTGGTTTTCATAGCCGACAGATAAGAAGGTAACTTTATAAGAAAGAAAGGATAAAAAATGAGTATTCTTTTTCAAATCATAATAGTTTTAATCATTTTCTCTACAGTTAAAGATTACAAAAATATATCAATAAAGCGATTGACTTATATTATTCGTTTTCATACTTACTTGATATTCTTATAATTACGTGTCTCCAACTGAGAACAGTAAATATGAATGTGAAAGAACCAATAAGTGTTTGTGAAGAAAAAATTTTTATATAATTTCAATAAAAATAAACTTAGAACATTTCCATTTCAATGTAATAAAAATAGATTATTTAGAAGTTCTTTCTGCACGCATTTGGTAGTCTTTTTCCTCCTGTGAAATTAAGAACATAAAATCCATCTTTGTTTCTGATCTTCTAATGATTTCTGTTTTAAAATTCTAAAACAAGAGGGAAAAGTAAATAGGTATTTAATTTTTGAATGTTTTTTGTGCAATATATTTATGACAAGGAGATATTAGATAATGTCGTCATATATTTATATCGTCATTTGAACTTTTTAATGCACTCTTTTATTTTTTAAAAAAGAAACACTCTAAGAAGATAATTCTTTTATTTTGAAATTTTACATATAAATATCTTTGTATCAAATATAAAAATGATTAAATTCTCAAGTTCAACGAATATTAATTTGGTCATAGTGCACCTTTCATGCTTAATTAGTTTTGTATAAATCCAGTAACACAATTACAAACTATTCATCTTTTCTTTAGTTGCAGTTGCTGTCTCTATTACATTTCACAGAAGAAACAACTGATAAGGTTATTTAAGACTACTGTCAATAGTAGATTTCGAAATTGGTCATAAAGTCAAGAAGCAAGAAGTTAAGCTGGTCATACCGAACAATCCAACAGAAGTTCCCAACAGCAATTGTTGCTTCAATGAATTAGTGGTGGAATTTAGGCCCAGAGAGTTCCAAATGAAGGAATGTGAGGCATGATAGAATGATTTTGTAACAACGTCCCAAACTCCCCAAAGATATCTTTATCTGCTCTCCAGTATGCCAGAGCAGTGATTCCCAAAGTGGTCTATATACACCCCCAGGGGCTGTGACAACCTGAAAAGGGTCCACGTAAGAGAAAAATGAATTTGGGTGTCTATAAGTTGTAAATGGGAGTCTACGATTGTGGCTCTCTTTAAACCAGATCTTGACCTTGATTTTAAAAGAAAATTTAATCAAGTGGAAACCAGATTTACCTGTTTAACGGATTTATTTACAAGCTCGATGTTAATTTGCAGTTACAAGTCAACAGCATAAAATTTCTTAAAACAAAAACCATATATAATTTCAACGTTTTTTTTTTTTTTTTTTTTTTTTTTTTTTTTTTTTTTTTGGCCAGAATTAAGCTAAAGGAGTATAAATTTGGATGTCGCTAATTTTCCTAGTTTCTCAATTGGTCACAAACGATCTGCCAAGAAAATTATGTTTTACCCTGTGCTCAGCATTTAAATGCTCTTTATTCAGATTTTGAAACTAGGTTTCAGAATGCTTTGAACATTCAAATACCACAGTAGGCAATGAATTCATATGGTATATCGAAAAAAAATTGTCATATTACAAGAAGAACTGATTATCGGAATATGCACTAAAGAAGATCTTAAAGCAGTTTAGAAACGGATGTCAGTAATTTTGGTTTTAAAAAGGTATATCTGCCAGTGGCGCACACAAGGGGGGAGGAGTCACCGGGTCCGGAACACCCGCCCCCAAAGCACTTGATTTTTTTATTGACTATAATCCCATGTATGTAGCATGTAAAATTTAATTAAGTATTAATTATTAATAATTAGTTTTATTAGTTAAAGATAATTATTTATTCAATAATTAATTTCTTACAGGTTTTTTGTTCCCGAAAATTGACAAAATCAAAAGAATATGTTGGGCGACGTATTGGAATACGATTCGATACTGGAGCCCCCCTACCTTGTAAAATTCCTGTGCGTGACACTGATATCTGCTATTGATCTCGAATTATGGAATATTTTGCGAAAGTCTTTAATTGCTTTTCCAGGTGAAAAGGAGTTTCAGTGCGGTTGCCAAACTTCGAAAGAAAAAAAGAGACTAGGCACTACAAACTAAAAAGATTTAGAGATAATCCTTACAAGATTGGTGCCAAATTTCGAAAAAATTTTATTGAAGCACCAAATTTATCCCTCCTTATTCATATAGTAATTAAATTTTAATTTAATTATTAAACATGTGTTTCTTAAGTTCTATAAACATTGTACTTCTCTACAGTCAGAAATTAACATTTTGTCACGTAAGTAGTTTTACACCAGCTGTCAAAAAACATTCCAGCAAAACTCAATATTAGGTAATCAGGGATGTACCCAAAACCTAAAAATATGGCAGGGGGTCTATGAGACAAAAAGTTTGGGAAACTCTGTGCTACAGCTTCTTTCATTCGACCGTGTATCTCTCGCCATCTCATAAAACTTAATTAGCGAGTGTTATCCTCACATTGGCTCTTAAGACGTTTGCCTTTGAACGTACAAGTACATCATTGGCAAAATAATTCTGAATGATGACTTACTGGTCATTGCATAGCATTCAATGATGAATCTCGCTTCAGTCTCAAAGAAGATGTCCATTAGATTCTTGAGTAGAATATCCGAAGCCTGCTAACCTACTCAGCTTTAGTGTTAAGGATGCTTACAGACATTAACTCGGATACGATAGTATTTCTTTCTCAACAGCAGATCACCTCTAATCCTTATGTTTTCAATAACACCTCAACGACATATTGAAAACATTCTACGGTCTATTGTTTACTTTTTGCATGACGCATCACACTAGAGGCATTTTTCAACAAAATTCTTAGTCCAATACGATTTGCCTTTTTTGAATTATCGCCGTGTTTGATACTCGTCCTCGACCAACAAGATCATTGGATCTTTTGTAGATAATAGTCCAGTAGTCACAATACATCGTCACCAAGGTAAAATTTTCAAATGGGTAATTTTAAATTCAATGAGCGATAGCTCACGAATGACAGGTCCTGCGGCTTTGAATTTATGATCATTCCACTATATGTGAATGATACTTACACTTTTTTTTATTTTCATTAGAAACAGTCAGCATCTTCATAGGGCTTCACCCCCCCCCCCAAAAAGTGTAAATGGAAATTACTATGATTCAGATTCAAAGGATTAAGCATAAAATCAAAAGAAATGTGAAATATTGCAAACATCTCAGCATACAAACAGTTAATCCCACAAAAGTTATTTCCAATTTAAACATTTCACAGCATTTAAAACAAGTTTCTAGAAAATTGAGAAATTTAAGCAAGTGTTTCAAATCTTTTTACAAACACATTTAGTTAAAAGAATCAAAACCAGTCATTTTATATCAAATTACACGCAATTTAATGAGTTCCAAAAGAAGCAAGTACATAGTATATTAATTCTTTTTTCTTGTCAGCATCCTATTTAAATGGAAATGATTTTCTAAGTAGTATCTAGAGGAGAACACACTTCTCAATTTACACTCTTTATCACTGAGATTTCTCCAGTAAGCATGTTTTGATTTATTTTTTTCAAAAGTATTATCAAATTTAAAGCCAAATGCAAGATGAAAAACATTCAACATGCTTAGAAAATAAACCTTAATTATTTAATATGAATTTCTAATTAAATTATGCTATATTTCCTCTAATAGATATGTACAGAATGTGTGTATACGTAACTTCTAATAAATATTAGTGTTACCT
The DNA here is from genome assembly GCA_019973975.1 of Trichonephila clavata. NCBI lineage: Eukaryota > Metazoa > Arthropoda > Arachnida > Araneae > Nephilidae > Trichonephila > Trichonephila clavata. The sequence goes on along the minus strand of BMAO01033843.1, from coordinate 32,962 downwards.
TTAATGAAAAATTTACAAAAGTTACCTCGGTTTTCACAAATGTTTTGATCAAAACTGAATTTTTCACAAATAAAAAAAAAAAAACAGAAAATTATCTTAGAATGCTTTCTTACTCAAATTCATTTAGAAAATTCCCTAGCGATTTAAAGAAGTAAAAAAAATGTGTGTGTGTACAATAAATTAATCAGGTTCATTGCTCTAATTTGATTAATATATTCATTTTTCCTTATTTTCTCAATTCGTGACGGTTGAACACGAAATGTCTTATATATAATATGTTCGACAATCTAAGAATTATCTTAATTAAAAAATAAATATATGGTTTATGATATTTATGAGAAATGTAGATGCAAATATCTGATTTTGTGCAATGAATTTTAAATAGCTTGCCATCTGTGTGTTGACTTTCAAACAAACGCTTTAAAAGTCATTTACGATTATATTCATTAAAATTTAATATTCTGTTAGTTTCGGATATGAAAACACAGTGTAAGCCTACATTGTCTTTAAAGCTTTTATGTATTTATTCATTTAGTTGCTCAAAATTAAATGGTATAATCTTCGAAGAGAGATAAACAAATTCAAGGAAGCAAAATTTTATGCAGATAATTAAAGCTTGATTAAACTGATTATCTTTAATTTCAACAATTTTTTTCTGGATTTATGTATCCTTCCGCAAATTATAAAGGTTTTTAGATTATCATCATCATAAATGTAAGACGAATTGTTATAGATCAATTACTTACGTTAGAAACCTAAAATAAGCTAAAATAAACGTTACGTAAACGTACGAAAGCTTACGTTACAAAGTTAAAATTTAATATGACAAAACTAGATTTTTGCAAACTGTTTATTCATTTATTTAAAGGTATTAGTTTCCTTACTTAGTATTAATTTGTAAAAAAAACTGTGAAGGGAGATATTTTTTTTAATTCCTACTTAGTTTACACTCTACCTGCATATATTTATTTATATATCTCGTTCAAATTTTCAATCGCTAATAAAATACTTTTTCTTCATCACACAAATTCAAACACTTTTTTATAAACTTGTAGTGGATGACAATAGATGTTGATATTGTTTTTCAAATATTAATTTAGAAATTAAATTTAATTAATTAATTATAGTTATAGAGATATATTTCAGTCGATAATATTCCTCTAGATGGCAAAACCATTGTATAAAACAGCTTTTGTTATATTTGTGATGAAGATTTATAACTTAACCTGCAATATCATATACTAGTTAAACGTCGACATTCCTCTTACACCTGGTTTTAAAATAAATTCTTACCTATTACATTCAACTTTTATTAAAAAATGTAATTGCAAATTTAATGTGGCTAAAAAGTTTTTAATGTTAATTTAAAAAGTGTTTTGCCACTTAATATTGCGATTCTGTCATATGCATATACATATTTATGTCAATGGTAATTATTTAATAAAAAGTAGCTAAAATAAACAAAAATTTTGTTGACCTAAGTAGGAATTGACTTAAAAAATTTTATTTTATATTACTTGTGTAATGCACAAATCATAAAAAAAATTAGAATACTTCTAATAATTTTAAGATTTTTCATCAAGAGTAAAGATAATTTAAATTACTCTTAGTGGCGCCAAGAGAGCTAAAACGTAGCGTTATTGGACAGATTAACTTTACGAACACTTTTAATTAAATTTTTTGAGGCAGAAGTTTTCAACGTCGATTGTGACTTATTCTTTACGTATCCAGGGACGTTTTAAGACATGATCTGAGATAGGATCCAGAACTTCGGTTTGGAAGGGAGGGGCTCATCTCATTCTCAACTTGGCATCAATAAGATCAGGATAAAAATAATTTACTTCACCAAAAGCTATTGCCATACATGCTCTTTAAAAGCTGAGAAATCGTATGACTCAATCATGTTTGAAAAATTTAAGCTTGATGGGTATTGAAAATAAAATATTATTAACACTTGATTTTGAAGACATAATTAATGATGTTTCATGTTTAAAATGCAGAAAAAGAATTATCAAATAAAATTTTATTTTATTGCTGATTGCTTTTGTTGAATTTTACATGAATGTACATCAAACTTGATAAAAGGGTCACAGATGAGATTTACTTTTGAATAGTGGCCCAAGCCATCCAATTTCTCATCTTAAAATTAGCTGACATTTCAGATTTCGTGAAATTCCACTTGAATGATTCTCAAGTATGAGAACTATGAAAATATATTCACTAATCTTAATTATGTTTTTCCAACATTCATTGTACGAAGATATTTGTACATTTTAAAAATGGTTATATAAATTCTAATGATAAATATAATTTTATAAATAAGGGCCAAGATTGTTCAGTGGTTAAGATAAACCGTAACTGATTATTTCTGTCTCCTTTCAAAGCCACTCGCAGACTTTAGACAACGGACTTCAAAATTTTTACCCATACTCAAGTGACGAGGATGATACTCGAACTGACATCCCATCTCCAAACTTCTACGTCACGTCAACGGGAGCACTTTGAAATCCGACAGTTATAACATACATCAACCCTTCTTCAAAATGGTCTTTTACTGGTACCACAACTTGACATAAGAGAAAGCAGTCACGAATTCGTGATTGTGACTACTCGACTGCAACAATCTACAACATGAGCTTCAAAAATGATTCAAGTTCATCTCGAAACGTTTTACAAAGCAAGAAAAGATGGTTCTGTTCAACGTTCAGTTTAATTAGTACCAGCCACGTACACTGGTGTCCAAAAGTTAAGCATAAATCGTAAAATGCGAAAAACATGGAGTAAATATTCGTAACATTATTCCAAATTTCTTGCGGATATTAATTGAGTGAAGAAGAAACATTGTGTTTATGCAAAACTTTTCAGTCGACTACGTCCTGCGCGAAACACCGGCGCATGTCGGAACGCGGAGAAACCGATTCAAGCAACATAGGCAGTTCAGACAAGTTTCGTGCAACTGCTGTGCGAAGGAACGTTGTTAACCATCAAACAAGGTGAATGATGGCACAAAGACGCCAATTGGACATGTTTACGAAAGGAAGAATCGTTGGAATGCTGGAATCCTCACGATCACAAACCGAAGTGTCTCGAATTCTGAATGTGGACCAGTCTGTGATCTCAAGACTGTGGCAGAGGTTTCAAAGAACGGGAGATGTTACCCGACAACCAGTATCAGGTCGACCAAGAGTCACAACCCCTCGCCAAGACTGATATCTGGTAATAAATGCGCGACGTCAGAGGGGCAGTACTGCCAGAGCACTGGGTTCGGCGCTCACAGTCGCCACAGGAATACGAATTTCGAGACAAACTGTTTACAGGAGACTCAATCATGCTGGCCTGTATGCCAGAAGACCAGCAGTTTGCATTCCCTCACGTCTGAGCATAAACGCGCTCGTTTGAACTGGAGTTTGAAACATCAACATTGGAGTGTGGGAGAGTGGACCAATGTGATGTTCAGTGACGAGTCCCGGTTTAGTCTGAATAGTGATTCTCGGCGGGTAACGATATGGAGAGAACGTGGAACACGTTTTGAACCAAGAAACATAACGGAAAGACATCATTTTCCATCAAGGGAGTAATGGTATGGGAGGCATCATGATGGACGGCCTCACAGACCTCCATTTCTTGTGACTGCTCAAAGATACAGAGACGAAGTTCTTGAGCCTTATGTTCGCTTGTTTCGAGGTGCTGTCGGTCCTGACTTCATATTCATGGATGACAATGCGCCATGTCACCAAGCGGTGCTGATTGATGACTTCCTTGAAATGGAAAACATCCAAGGTGGCCTGCGAACTCCCCTGACTTAAATCCTATCGAGCATGTATGGGATATGCTCGGGAGACAAATTGCAGCCCTTTCGCACCCACCAAGCTCCGTCACAGAACTGAAGAGAGCTCTCCAAGAAGCTTGGAACCGTTTGAGCCCACAACTCATTCATCATCTCATAGCAAGTATGGTAAATCGCTGTGCAGCGTGCCTGGCTGTCAGAGGTGACCACACGCCTTATTAAACTGCAGCATCAGTATTTTATTTAATGTTTTCTTTCATTTTTTCTTTAAAGTGTGAATCCTTGCTATGCTCAGTTTTCTTTCAAACTGCTACTTTGGATAATAAAATTAATTATTATCATTCTTTTGATTTGCTTCCTTATTTTATAACCATTTTACACTCGCATATCACGTTTCCCGCCATTCTGATTTACTGTTCCTTCTTTATTCACATAATTATCAATTATGCTTAACTTTTGGACACCAGTGTACTTAGCCGCCAAAAACGTTTTACCGCTTGTAAGCCTATGTAAGCAATAATCACACAAATATCAACTGTGGACTATGAAGAATTTTGAAAGCATTTCTCTTTTCATCATTTTTAAAGTATAAATTCCGATTTAGATTTGAGTTTTCAAGGAATACAAATGTATTCGATAATGTCTAAAAGAAACTACCTAGCACAGCGTTTGCCAAAATTTTGACCTCACGAACCAGTAAATTCATAATTTAATTTCCACGGATCACTAATGGGATTTTTTAAGTGTAGATGTATCCATAAAAAAAATTTTTGATCTAAGAACACATAAAATGTACCTAGTTAACAAAAAAAAATTTCCCAATGAGGCATTGGTATTTTTTACTTTTGCAGATCTAGTTTTTTTCCCCAGGTGCTGGTATCAGTTTTTAGTGCGGCACCATATAGGCAATACCAATTGACACAAGTAATTTTGACACCCAGTTTCCTCCAAAGATGAAGGCACCTGAGCTCTGGCGATGCTCTGACCAAAGAGTTCTTTGAATGAACAAAAGTCAGTATTTGTATTTGCATATATTGAAAACAAAACGGTAACAAAATCATGAGAACTGAGTTTTTTTACAAAATATAGTAACAGGAGCACAAAAAATCCCAAATGTGTTAGCGCCGCCCGCCCCTTTGCCCTGACTCAAGATGTTAATACATTTTTATGTTCTTTTCTATAACTTTCTTTGTCTATAATCTCGAATATATTTTTTTATAATTTTATTAATAAAATTTCTACAATTTTTTTTATCCCTCAGATTTTTATAAAGATATTGATGAAATATTTTCAATTTATCAACTTTTGACACCTTGCATTCAAAGATATGTACAATTTTAAGTAAATTAGAATTTATTTTTTCAATCTCAAGTGCATGATATTGAACAATTTGTAATTATTGGTAAGTGCAGAAAAATATTTATATATAATAATTTCTGAATTAATTTTAAAATATTTTAGTAAGTATTTAGATATTTCCCTTTGAATAAATCTGACATGTATATTTTTATACGTGTCAAGTATTTTTTCAAAATAAGGTCTCCGGTTTATATTTTTATAGTATAAAATGTTCATGACTGCATCTCTTACTACACACTAAATGTGAATTACATATAAAAAGTCACATTTAACTAATATTTAGAACTAAAAAATAATCATTTACTTTCATTTAATCATTCCAATCGCTGGAAAATTCTTCACTTTAAACAGCAAAATATTTTAAAATTTTACGGTTTGTTTTTTTAACAACTTACTAATACGTCAACAGAAACCTATAAAATTAATAGTGTTACTGATTTCCTCGGAAAAAATTCATTTCCATAAAAACATGACATCGTTAAAAGAATGATTCATGGAGTTAGATACTCTATTTTATCAACATCAACTTTTATTCAGTTGATGACATCCAACAGCAGTCAATCATGTCTTATCAACCAAGTCACGAGTAACGAAATCGGCAGCTACTCGCATTTCATAGTTTGATACAAGATTTATTCTTCAGCAAACGATAAAAATATAGAACGCTCGAACATTTAAAATACTATATAAGCTCTGGTTTCTATGTTGTTTTTTTTCAAATTTTGATTGTGTTGCCATTTTTGGCGTTATCGAGACTTAAAATAATAATGCTATTTCCTTAAAGTTATTTAAAATACTAGAATCAAAAGAAAATGGAGCGTAAAAATCATGTTCGGAAAGAATAAGATAGAAATAAAAACCAATTTCAAAAATGCTGATACGAGAAGAAAAACAATCATTTGCTTTCGATTTCAACTAAACTTTAAATACTTATTCGAATGCGTAAATAAATAAATAGATGCTTAAGAGTTTTGATAGCTTAGAAAGAAAGAAATTCTCTTTATATTTTTAATTTATTTTTCATTCTCTTTTAAAAGACTAATATAACATAAAAAATCCATATAATATTTGTTTTCAGAAATTACTTATTCACTTCAGAACAATTACGAGTGTCCGAAAAATATTGTTTCTTTCTTTCCTATCTATTTGCAGCAATACGTGTTAAACTCTTGCCATAATTCTTCCCTTAAAATTATCGTTCACAATTATTTCTTAGATTATTTTCAAGTAACCTGAAGTATAATTTAAAATCGGGAACAAATATAATTAACCGTAAATTAATCTATTACTTTCAATTAAATTAAAACTTAATTCTATTCAAGCTAAAATTTGTTAGTATTAAAGGAAATATAGCATATACTCTTATAACAAGAGGACATCATGAAAGTTTCAAAGCAATTTCTTAGATGTTGTTTCATATGGTTTTTCAACCAAAATTACTTTGATAAAATATCGGAAAGAGATCTGAATAATAATTTACGAAATGGTTGAATTATTTCTATGATCACCAAAGTATTTGAGAAAAAAATTATAACGTGTTTTTTTTAATATAATCTTTAATAATTAAAGTTTCACATATTTTTATTCGAAATCAAACATTTCAAGCTTCCGAAATCCTTAAGGTTTTCCTTTCGAGAATTAGCCTAGAAAAAGACTTTCTAGCTCCAATTTGATTAAAACTTCCTTTTAACTTGAGAAAATAAGACCCTATTCCGCCTTTTTGATTTATATATATCTACACACACAAATATACATATGCATAAATTGCTTAAGCCACGTGTATCTTTAAATTGTAACTTAATAAACAATCAATCATTGTTTTGTTTTTTCCTGCTGCATAGTAAATGTAAATTTTAAAAGTAAGAAACTTGAAAAATGTTCTTTCAAAGTACATAATAAAATAATACTTAGCTCTAAATGAAGTTTTAACCTTTTCTAAGGATTGTTTAAGGAATAATTTCATGCATGGCCTCCTTCCCCTTAGTTCAAATTGTCTTCCCTCTTTATAAAAAAAAAAGAAAAGATTATCGGAATTTATTGGTGGATAATCAATGTACTATTTTGGTTTAAGCATTTTGAAAGCTTAAAGAAATTGATTCGTATTGAAACAAGTTTCTCATAGAGAATATGAATTGAAAATTGTAAATATTAAAATTATAGTGCAAACAAAACATTTTTGGACCTCAACGGACTTTTTTGTATTCGAAAGAGCTAATAAAAATCATGGATTCTTTTCTTATTCGTCTACACCTATCCTAGATAGATTATTTTTACAATTGTATAATACTCATATATACATAAAATTAAACTCTAAAGGCACTTAACACTGTATAGAAACACAACCAAATTCATAAAAAGGTAAAAACCAAACGGAAAAGTCTCTTTACATTTATAATCTCGCATACTTTTATTACAAAAAAAGGGGATTAATGCTTAATACATCAGAAAAATATTTAGTGTTATGAAGAAATTTAAAAATTAGTAGAAATCTTTGGTACATCACTAATGATTTTCTTTACTCTTTGTTTTTAACTTTCAATTCTTGTTACTAAAGATTTCGTTTTATTTTAGCAACATGTACTTTAATCATTATTTTGAGCAGCAAGTACAATAGAAAACCTATTAATGTAACTGCGTAAAAGGCAGTGTAAACAGACATGACTTTATAGACTTTTACAATTAGCTCGTGAATATTTAGTTTTATTGCATCCAGCTTTAGAATGGCTTATTAATTACGTATTTCGAATATAAATACTAACAATGCATTCTGATACAAATGTGTAGAAAACCAAACTTGATTTTAAGATATTATACATTTTATTCTAATGTATTCAAATAAAGAATTAATGTTAAATCTTGCTGTAAAAAAAGCTCGTTTTGAAATTTTGACCTTTCGTCGTTTTGTTAAGGAAATACCGTAATTTAAAATTAAATTTAAACTAATTATTAAACTCTGTTCTAAGTTGTTTATTTGAATATGTAGTGATTTTTTTCTATATAATTTAAGCTCTGGAAAAAAAAATTAAATCCAATATAAATAGCTTTAAAATAAGTAGTTGTCTTTTAATTTATTTCGAAATTCCTTTCTTTTTTTTTCAACCAAGAAGAGTTTAATTTTAAATGAAACTTTTAACGCGAGATTTAATTTGAGTCTCAATTTATTCTTTTATAACAGATTTATTCATTGGAATTTTCTAAAAATACTTAATGAAAATTTTAAATTAAATATAATTTTTTAAGATAAGAATTCGAAATATATAGACGCATTTATTTCAATTTTAATATGTAAGATTCTGTTTGGAAAATTCAATTGTGCTATTAATTAGATTTACAAAAAGAAGACCCAGGAAAATTCGTACTGTCACCTGTGTGGTGCTCAAAGTTACAGTTAACGACAGGCTAGCCCCTTCCCGCGATGATCTGATATTACTGTCGATCAGGTGACATAAGTAACAACAACAACGATAACGCAAAGAAGATAGTTTTTACCACTTGATTAAAGTGACGGTATGATTTTTAGAAAATTTCTCAGACCTTAAAAAAATCCTGTATTACAGATTACGCAATAAATATTTCCGTCATTTCTAAACTCTCATTCTTTTTTGTTCAGTTACGATATTCAGCGGTCCAATCACGAGACAGTTTGATGTCTCAATCTTATTGAAAGAACTGCGGGTAGCCTAGTTGTTAGAGCATCAGACTCCAGACCGCAAGGCCTGGGATCGATGCCCGATGCCCCTAATACCCTCCGAGTACACAAGGAGTACGTGGTCGTTTAATCAGTGGGTCCGAAAGTCTTGTGGACAGTCGTAGCAGAAACCACGGGTGCAGGGGGCTGGAGAATATTTCCCTCCCCTCCAGTTCCAATTGTGGAGGGGGGATAGGTGTTGTCGCTATCTATCGTGTAGAAGTCCAACCTGTCTCAGGCTTTGGCAATTTTCATTACACTACAACAACAATTTTATTGAAATATAAGTATGAAGTAATAAATCCGATAGTGTTGTGAAGATTTCCACGGATTATTTCCGGAAAAGAAATTTTTTTATACCTTGATTAAATTGTATTTTTCAAAGAACACATATTTTTTAGGTTTTATTTACTATTCATGCTCATTATAACTGACCCCAACTAAAAAGATTTGTCAAAATTTAAGATGAATATGTTATCACTTATTGACACATTTTTTCTAATTTTCAATTAGGTATAGTAATAAATATCCTTAAAATTTAATGAACTTATTCCTTGAAGAAGAAAGGTTTTCTCTCTTTTATCTGTTATTTTCTTTGAATGCTTTGAATTTACGTATCAGATAAAAAGATTTATACATATATATTGAAAGAATTATCGTATTTATTCGAATTTTAGTCGTTCTTTTCTTCCAATGTTAATAGTACTGAAAATCGAGAACGACATAGAATCGAAAGCGGGAAAAAAAAGTTGGATGGGGAATATGATACTGAAGGTTACGGCAATTACAGGTTCATCTATGTAAATTTTAATACTAGTGTTAAGTAAATTAATTATTCATTTCTTATTATTTCTCTCAATTTACTTTTGTTTAATTTAGTAAATACTGGATAGTGATAAAACATTTTACACTATATATTATTTTTTCTAAAAACCATGTTGAGAATTTAAGGTGCAGCTAAGATTTGAACTAATAAGGTACATGAAATATTTAAAACTCTCTATATATATAACTTAATTTTTGTTCAAAATAATTTAACAAGAGAAAATTGTAAATATTAAGTATGAAGTTTTTATAGAAGTTCTTAAATTTTATGTTATTTTTATTTCCTAAAACTGTCTTACAGTGAGTGACTGCTTCAGTTACAGGAATCAGCTTTTAAGATTAGGAGATATAGTTTCAAAACTTTAGAAAGAGGCTTTAATAGTAATTTCTGGCCGTTTAAAAGAAGAACAAGAAATGAAAGCTATAAACTATTGATCCATATACAGAAAAAGATTTTAAAAAGTGAGGGAAATATATGGAATTCTTTTAAAAGCTTTTTAGTTTAGTCTTCACTTAGTCCAAGTGTTGAAATATTTCTCTTTATTGATTTAGACTATCTAAAAACTTTAGCTTTTCTAAAACTAAAAGGAAAATTTAAGAGGAAATTTAATAGATGCACCCGCAGGTATTATTCTACAATGTGCAATAATTCCGCAATCGAAAGTCTATTGAGACAAATAGTGGAAGATTCGAATAGCTAATACTTTTTAAGTTACAAGGTATTGTACTAAGTTCCATAAAAGAATTTTAAGTATGAATTAATATGAATGATTTTAAAATTTTATTTCATGCGTGGGTGTAACCATCAAAGTGTTCGTTCTAGTGTCTAGTTTTTCTTAACTCTAATTCTTTCTTTGTATCGGTGATTCATCTTATATGAATCTAATCTATCGATATAATTTATTCTAATATAAACTAGGGAGTCTACTTAATCCCTTAAGTCACACGTACAGGTACATTTAAAGAATTTTTTAGTAATGCTAGACAAAAGCAGCCTATACACAGTAAAGAACAGACACAGCTCGTACAAGCAGTTAATTTCTGAAAAGCAAAAAATAAATGCACATGCGCACGTTGTGTGTGTGTGTGTGTGTGTGTGTGTGTGCGTGTGTGTGTGTGTGGTGTGTGTGTGTGTGTGTGTGTGTGTGTGTGTGTGTGTGTGTGTGGTGTGTGTGTGTGTGTGTGTGTGTGTGTGTGTGTGTGTGTGTGTGTGTGTGTGTGTGTGTGTGTGTGTGTGTGTGCGTGTGTGTGCGTGGTGTGTGTGTGTGTGTGTGTGCGCGTGCGCAGCTCAGCAACATAGGACTTACCTTCATTCTCTTGTAGTATGTTAATTAACTGATGCTTAATAAATGATTTATTAAAAAGAAAATTCATAAATTTCCCACATACTCCGACATTAAAAATGAAATGAAACTTTTTTGAATAACATTTTTTTAAGATTTTTTTATTAGTTTATTATTCTCCTGAACGAAGAGGATATTTAATATTGCTTTCAAAAATGTCAGAAGTTGACTGATTTTTCAAAATCCGTATGGAAATATTTATAAATAGTATATCACATTAATATTAATCTCTGTAAGGGAAGAAATTTTTAAATATTCATTTTGACTAGAAAAATATAAATAATTTATTATTAAATTAATTAGGTTAAGAGAAAAAAAAATTATTTTTTTCTTGTTTTCTGACAAAAATTACTTTAAATATTACGTGTTCTGTAATACAAATATAGGTATGAAATGTGCTTGTCTTTAAGGCTTCATATAAATTTAAAGAGTATTCAAGTACAGTTTATCAATTAATTAAGATTTTTAATAAATATATTTCATTTCACGGCTACACTGTATAATGCTATAATTTGCTTTAAACTAAAAAAATTAACTTATTTGATTAGAGTTTTAACTGTACAATAAATAACAAATTGTATCAACATATGTGGTGAATGTCTTAAATTGTGAAGATAATCAATGCTGAGATGTACTGAGAATGACTTTCTCCAAGATTACGTGCCGCGATATTTGATTTATGCATGTCATGTATTCAAACGAACTTCTCTTTAACTATAAATCAAACAATCACTAGCTTTTTTCTAAATGAGATATTATAGGACATCGGATGAAAAAACTCAATCAATAAAAAAGGAACAAAGTTTTCTTTTGCACTAAAATCGAAGATTGAAAAAGAATAAATAAGAAGAGTTTATTTATATTTATTTTAATTGTTATCCTTTTGTATTTATTAAATGCAAAAAATTTATAAAAGGCTAGAAATTTTGCAAAAAAAGCCCAACTCGGCTGTTTTTATAATGAAATATTAATCTATTCAACTTCTAGAGCAAAACAAAAGATTTAACAAATAATTCTTTCTTTTTCCAGTTGGCAACACAAAGCCTCTCCTCAAAGAGAGAAATAAAAAAGAATTTAAGAACAAATCCTTATATAGCGTAAGTTACGATCTATTTTATTTATGTCTTTTTTTTCCTTCCATTATTAGAACAGCAGGTATTGTTTCTTTTTCTACAAAATTTAAATATCAATGATTTTATCTATTCACGTTCTCACAAATTATTCCTCACAAAGTTGTAATGAATATTTAAAAAAAAAGCCCAGAAAAGCATTTAGAGTGACAATGGTAAGATCTCTCCAGAAAGTAATACTCATTAATACATGAAGAAAACTTCATAAAAGTTGAATTGGGTTTCGCATTGCTTCAAGTGGAAGTTACTGTTTCTCCGTTTTATTTACTTTCAAGATTTTCCATAGAGATTATTTTTAGAAAAGTATGCCGGATTTTAAGGAGCATCTCAAAGCAGCTCTCCCCCCTAAGGAATAATAAAGCCTGAAATGGTAAATGATATTTACAGAGAGATATTGCCTTGTAATACAATGTTTTGAGATAAAAGGAAGGTTATTGAAGTAACTATTAATCTTGTTTTAATTTGTTTCCTTAAATAACACATTGTTTATATATATTCGATAGTTCTTAATGGAATTCAGATATATCTAAATTTTTATTGTGGAGTAAGAAATACTTGCTCTCTTAAAATAAGAATACATTTTTTAAAATAATAAGAATTTTCTCTAATTTATAATCAGATGTTTTTTAAAGTATTAAATATATTGTTCTCTTGGTAAAAAGTTATTCTTTGACATTTTCTTAAAAAATTATATCCTTACGATTTATTTTTAACTTTGTTGTAAAATATCCCATTTTAAAAAAAACTGAATTAAAACGCAGAAAATTTTTTATCATTATTATTTTAATTTTACAAAAAAAATCCTGATTCTTGAAATACAAAATATTGAGGGATTTACGAATCATAGGTGTCCTTTTTTTTCACTTGACCGCAAAGCAAGATTATTGGTCCAATTATCATGCAGCATTAAGATACGGGGAAAATAGTAAAAACATTTGAATGAAAGAATTTGTGAGTATATGGCTTCATAACATCTTTCGCTCATTAACTTTCGAAATAATATAAGAAGTCAAATGAAATTTAGAACATTAAATATGAGTCAGTTCTCTATGTTATTCTGCAAAAAAAAATCAATACCATAAAGAAAAACACTTTTTTTCATAGATCATTCAACTATGTTAATTAAACTCAACTATTAATCTATTAATGTAATAATTTAGCTTTTATCGGATCATTATTGATAAAATTTTGTCTAGATGTAACAAAAAGTGCAAAAATTATCAAGAGAGATCAATTTTTTAACGACTGCACAGATAAAAATGAAATTCATATATTACTGCATGTCACATATACTAAAAATTCAGCAAAATCAAATTTTAAATATGGTTTAATATATTCAAAGATTTTATTATAAATATTCTTATCAAAATATACTATTATAATACTTTATCATTAAAATTAAAGTTCCTTAAAAATTTTAATTTCTAGCAATATCGTACAAATATATAAAACACGATTAAAGTATTCAATAAGTCAGATTTAAAAAAATTCAGACGAAGAAATTAAATTACTTTACATTTATTAAAAAATTTTAAAGAATTTATAAAAAAAAACATGTGTGAATTAAAAAATTTCTCGAGTGATTAAAAAATATAATTATAAGTTTTGATAAAGAAAGGTATATTTTACTGTTACTAAAGCTCACACACACACAAAGATTGAATTAATATTCTTTCTCTAGAGAGCTCATTTGCTTGATGACTCAATTATGAATTTTTCAATTTAATGACCAAAGTTATACAGAGAACAGAACACCAAACCTCAGTGCAGATTTTACACGATAGTTGAATTTTTTTCTCCTTAAAGTAAAAGATTAAAAGAAAGACAAGACTAAAGAAAAGGAGAAAAAAAAGTGTCCTTAATTAATTTCAATCGTATCTCATTTTCGACTTATTGCAGACAAGTAGAAATTTTGGAAGGGCAGGAAGTTTTGCGTAAAGTAATATGGCCGACCGGCGTAATTAAATTTTATTGAGGAAGAATCCTGAATAATATCCTTTCTTTTATGATCTGCACCACGGAAAGCTTTCCGCCAAAGGAAAAAAAGGAGCAAAAACGAATTAAAGACCACATTTTTGTATAACACAGGACACTGCCTTTTTTTTTCTTGTACAGGAGAATTGCCGATATTACTTTACCCCAAAGAAATTCTGAAAGACAATGACTTTATCGATTTTGCTTCAAACTGTTTTGAAGGACGCGCTGGATATTTTACGAAACCTGCCTCCACCTTCCAGAAAGAATCTTTGAATGACAATGGTATGGTATTCTTCCATAAGAAAGAAAGCATGCTAAACGTTCAATGAAGCTTTGTATTGTTCCAAGAGTAAGCGACTATATTTTCTCGACTTTATTTACTTCCTTCCTTTCTTAACCCAAGAATACTTTTTAGAAACTTTGCAGCATTCTTAGAAGTGACTTCTTTTAAAAAATTCAATTTTAAGTATGATGGAATAATCAAGCTTCAAAGTGAGGGAACAATAAAAAGGCTGGTATTATTTTGCATTAACTGAAAACATGAAAAAGTTCTTTGTTGCTACAGATTTTATTTTAATTTACAGCATCTCTTTAAGAATATCTTAAAGTATTTCAGTAGGGATGCATTGGTTTAAACGCACGCTATCGACTTGATTCATTGAGATAATAGAAGTCTGGTGTAGACAGCAATGAAAGTATTTGACGAGCACTAAGAATCAATAGATATGGTTTCCGTATATGGTCGGGTCATTGTTATTCATTTCAAATATAAAATAAGGCGTAAAGAAATTAAAATCAGCACAACTGAAGCTACCAGAGGAAATTCTAATTTCCTTTTGGGAGGCTGATAGGCAGTGGCCATAAAATTATTTTCCTAACACTTCATACACGTCATCGCTATTCATCAGGGTTAAATTCATCATATAGAACTGATTTGCTGGAAAAGATTCATCTGTGGAATTTAGAACGAAGTACATCGGCATCATTATTGTAAATGCACCTGCTGAAATTTACTGATAAGAAGTAAAGTATATCATTCCGTGAGCTTTCATTCTATTGACAGAATCACTTATTACTAATTGATCCTTTTGATCATTTGTAATATATAATCTTCGAAAGTACTAATCAAACACTGTGAAATCACTTTTAGGACAACCTTGTCCTCGTGTTCTTTTGTAGACTTTGTTGAAAACTGCCTCCTTAAATCTCTTATTCTACTATAGTCAACTGTTCCACCAACCTCATTGAATATCGAATAGTAACAATAGCCGCAGTTAAAATATAAAATTATGCTTCTAGTTAATCATCCGGCTCTTCCGGTCTTATTGCATATCTTCTTTCAAATGGTGACAAACGCTCATAAATAAGGAATATGACTGCAAATTGACTATATGAATGCATATATAAAATGCCCTGTATCTAATTTGCATAGTTTAAGCTTCAAATGAAGCTAATTAAATGCTTTAAATATATGGTAATAAAAGTGGAGAAAAAACATAAATTAGAACTAAAGTTAAGTTGCATGCGTATAATTTCGTCTTATATATATACAGAGGAGTCCCGAATTCATGGTACAAATTTTAAGGGTAGATATAGAACATTGTAACAATCATTTATTGTATAGAAATGTATGGGTGCAAGTGACGTGGTGAGACACAAGCAGGGGTAATAAAAATAAAAGAGAAATGGAGTTTTCGGGTTGATTTCGTTGCCAGTAGGGGGCAGTAGATGTCTAGCCACCGTTCAAAATGATGCATCTCAGTAGGGGAAATCACCATTCGCAATTGTGCTGACTTCTACGATGGAAGATTTTACGCACGCCGAAAATACAGACATGCGTCACATGTACGGCCATGCAAATGGCAGAGCTGTGCTACGAATGTATCACGCGCAGTTTCCTGATCGACGAATGCTGGATCACAGAATTTTTCAGTGGCTACATCATCAATTTCATGAAACACGTTCGTTCCACGTCACCAGACATGATGCTGGTCGACGAAGAGCTGTACCCAGTCCAAGCTTGGAAGTAAGCATCTGGAATGTTGTGGATGATAGACCTGAGTCAAGTAAAAGAGCTGTTGCTTATCAAGTAAATGTAAGCTATCAGACCGTTTGTAGAGTGTTAAACGAAAACCGCTTACATCTCTTCCATTTTAAACGAGTACAAGTTTTGAATCCGGCAGACTATGCCAGTGGGTGGTACATCAATGCACGTTGCAGCTAGACTTCATAGCTCATATGCTGAGCAGTTACGAACAATTATTGTAAACATTACACTTCTCAACGACGCTTTCAATAAACACTTTGTCTTTCCTTTCGTCTCTTATTTTTTGTGTTTGTGCCACACCGGGTAACTTGCGCCCATACATTCCTGTACGATAAATGATTGTTACAATGTCCTGTACCTACCCTTAAAGTTTGTACTATGAATTAGGGACCACCCTGTATATGATTTTGTGAAAATTATGTATTGCAGATAAAAAGGGAATTTATGTAATGAAATTAAAATAGTATGCATATATCATTATTTTAGCTGAATAGTTTACATGTAGCTCCGTATATAAAATATAAAATTACAATGTCTGTAAATTATCTCTAAAAGAGAGTTTGCATTATTGAAAAAAATACATAATGGGAATATTCAATCTTCCTACCATTATACATTTCTCACAATGAAACTTTATACTGGAAATAATGCAATTTAAGAATCCTAGTGTCCCTTGATACCACTTCTACAGTGATGCTGTTCCTTGGGAAAAAAATTTCTACTGATATTTGAAAGGATTCTGAAAAGTTAATTTCCGGAAAGTTTAAGTAACTCATAATTACCCTCAGATGAACGCCCAAAATATGTTCTATAAGTTTTAAGGTTTGAATTCTGACTAGTCAATTCATTCGGAATGTATTCTCATCTTTCTCACATTTTTCGAACAAGGTGCCCCATGTGGGCGTGCTTTGTCCTCCATTAAAATGCAATTAGGGCCAGCTGCTACTCTGAAATGCAAACAGGGAATTTCCAAATGTTGATCCTAATGAAATTTAGACCATAAAATGAGAAATTCCTCTGAAATTCAACACAAAGTTAGGACACCTCAAGTGGATATCTGAAAGCCGATTTAAAGGAAACAATATTTCATATTCCATTATTAACTAATAATGCTTTAGCTTTTCAATGCCTTTTGTGAAAATAAATAACTAATAAATAAAATAACAAGTAAAGTTTGTAGAAATGTATCTGAGTAGGATTAATTCGTCGTTATTGATTCAATGACATGTTATTAAAATTCAATAAAGTATTTTCTATACTTATAACAAAAAAGAACGCTTTAGAAATTATTGTTTCATTTGTTTCCCTGGGGAAATAATCGAATTTTTTTTTTAAATTTTTACCTCGCTCGAAATGCAACTCAGAAAGTGCTGGGAGTAAAAAGTTTTCCCTCAAATATACCCATAGCACCTTTAACCAAAAGCACAAAATCCCATGAAGTGGAAAAATTTTGGTTACGGAACCCGCCACTAGATGGCGCCACCATAAAATGGCTTCCACGCTTAGAGACTTGCCGTGTTTACAAATGGCGGAGTTACCAGTTCAACATGATGCCTGCCTGGATTTTCAAAGCTCAAAATGTGCTACACAGTAAAAGTTTAGATTCCTTTAAAATGTATGACGTTTCACAGGAACCATTATCAATTTTATTGCAAGAATTTTATTATGATCTCTCCCGTTCTGTTAATCAGTCTTAATACTTAAAAGTGATGTTCAAGTTCTTCGAGATATTTAATTCAATTCATACTTGTCAATTTCAACGCATTTTTAAGAATTCGTGTCTGTACTCCCCTAAAGAAAACCTTCAATTTTCTAAAAATTAAAATGTAGGTACAGACCTCATTGTCAGATACAAAAATATTTTTAAAATTTGGCCACTAATTGAATTGTTTTTGACTTATACATGTCTCTTAATATTTTTTTTGAGTAAAGGTGTTATAGTAATTAATAACTAGTGAAGTAATAAAATCTATATAACGGGTTAAACAAGTTGATTCTACATTCTGATAAATGCTTAAACAGACTTGATGATAATGTCAAAAAGTGGTGGGCACGTATGGCTCTTAATTCCCTTTTGAATTTCTGTCTATTGTTAATAAATATTTCTTTATTCGACTTGTAACCTTTTCTTATCACCCCTCGTATATGCTAAAAGTGAAAAATCACAAATTCGATCGATTTTTACCAATTTGAAAGTCTACTATACTCTTAGTGAGACTAAGGGAGTCTATGGAAATGTGTTATTCCATTATGAACATGTATATTTTCATTATGTATTACTTTTTATTAAAAATACGCAAGATATGTTATAATACAAACAGTATGTAATTCATGCAACTTAGTTGGAACATTAAGAATGTATCATACGACTAAGTGTAAATTATTTTCCCTTTAAAATGAAGAAGTAAAAAATATATTTTATGATTATCCAGTTAAATTTCTTCTATGGCTAGTGAAGTGTAAGAAAGAATAATGAATTCACCTTTAATACTTAAAATGCCTATTTTATATCATTTTTAATTTCATTTTAGGAATATGTTCTGTTAGTAATGTAATAATGTCTCTATATGTAAATGAATTTCTACTCATCGTTCTATTTCTTTCTTTCTCAATTGTATTACTTTTTAATCTTTAGTACAAAATAGTAACGTAAATACAGGGGTCATTAAAATTTAAAAATCATTTTTATAACCTATCATGTATTAAAAAAAATTTTGTATCTGTTTAGATTTTCCCATTCAATCTCTAAAGTAACAAAATTAAAGAATATCTTTTCTGTCTCTTTACAAAATGTGGAACTCAACATATTTATGAAGTTATAAAAAGAATAATCTTGATTTTTATAGTATACCTATGTATAGATTTTTTTTAATTTATAGTAAACCTTTGATTCTTTAGAATTTTTTAAACAATTTAATAAGCGCTTCTTCCAAGAAAATATACTTTACTTTATCATTTGCATTGAGTGATATATCTCTTTACCTAATTGGTACAGATGAAAGAACTTCGGAGTTTCAACCTTTGCAATTTGAATTTAAAACTTTCGAATAAAAAAGTAAAGTATTCAGAAGTATTATTATATTTTTTACTCTCAGTTAACAGAATTTTACATAAATATACTGGCACACACAAGCAGGGAATTGGATTGCGGCATGATTTGATTTGAATTCTTTTTTGCTCGAAACTTATTTTGTCTCTTAAATTCTAATATTTTGTCTCTAATATTTTGTCTCTAATATTAGAATATTTTTTGCTATACTTTTTTTTAATATTTTGATACACAAAATTATATTTCGTAGGCTGTTATGTAGGAAATTGTTAAAGATAAACTATTTATACAAAATGTTGACAAATTTAAAAACTTTTGCTTACTCTTTGATAAAGATACGATACATATATTCCATGCGTATTTGTACATACGAATCTGATTAATTGTTTATAAATATATATGATAAATAATTTCAAATACTAAATGTCTAAATTTCAAATTTAATTGATAAACTAATATATTTATAATCATACATTTTATATTTGTTATTATTGCCCAAACCTTTTCGATGTCTAAAATAGTAATCCCCATCTATACATTGTTTAACAAAGAAAAAAATGAATATCTCCTTTAAAGTGCAAAACCATATCCTTTGTCTAGTTTCTTTACATCCTTCCTTCCCCCTAAATTTCAAATAATAAACTGCTGCTAGAATTTTTTTCTTCAAAATACACACAAGAACATCAACCAATTTCATCACTAAGGCGCTTCTTAGTTTCTGAAGTGTTCAGGGAGACGCTATTTTCCCGCCAAAAAGAATCCAGGTCTGGAGATCTGATTGGCCACTCTACTCTCTGAATAAACGCAATAAATCAAATAATAACTGTCTTAAATGTAATATTGCATACACTTTCTACAGAAAAGTTACTGTGACTTTTCAATTGCTTGTGGATTCGGTTGCTCAGAATCAAGAGATATTTTAATGAAACCAACATCTTTATTTTACGTATCAATTTACTATCAAATCTTAACTTAGGCAATTGGACGGTCAACTTAATTACTAACCGGGATATCTATAACAATTTATTGGATCACTTACCTGACGGTTAATTCCGCGGCACTGATGATCTTTTTCCGTTGGGATCTCCAATATCCTTCTAGAAATGCCGGCAGCTTTAATTATTATAACTCTAACTTCAGCACCAGTCTGATGACGATTGACTTCCTCTCTCTTTTTGCTTGACTTTAAATAGGAACTGACATTTGCATAAATAATGGTTCATCCACGGAAAGCAATTTTATAATCATACAACAGTAAGAAGCATTTTTCTCAATTAGTAGGGAATTACGAATAGGACCAGTTACAAAGTGGTATAGTTGAATTCATTTATCACAGTGCTTCTCAAACTTTCAATATTTGCAACCTAATATTCAATCATAATTTTCATCAACCCCCCCCCCCCACACACACACATTTTCCATATAGTAACAATGTATTGAACTCAACAATACTATACTTCGACACTTAAACTACAAAACTACTTTAACCTCTTAAGTTCCCCCAGCGAATATAAACGTCTGTCTCAACCAAAGCGTTAATTGCCTTGGACGTATATTTACGTCTTTCCAAAGTACGATCTTTTCTGTGCGCTTCTATCCATAAAATTATTCCGAAGGCTTCGGAATGCAGTAAAAGTAATATTCACAGTGTTTGTGAAGGATTAAGTTATTTCAGAGGATTTGCTTATTTATTCCTTTTTTACCCCCCAATACATTACATACACGCAACTAGGTGGAAAACGATGGCATTAGGAAGTGAATCACGTAAGTTTTAATTGGCAGTTATGGAATTAATTATAAACCCTACAAATTATCAAGATAAGTGTTAATTTATATATTACAAGCCCATTAAGTCATTGATAATTATTAAACTTGTTCTTAACTTAGTATTGTTAAATTAATTATAAAACACATTATGCAGTACTGATACATTTATAAGTGTATTATGTCAGTGTAAATGTGTATTTATTTTTTGTTATGTCAGAATGTATTTTGTTTGTTTACTTCAGTAAATTAATAATTTTTTTTAAATTATCTTTTGTTTTCAATTTTAAAACATGATCAAGCTTTTCTCGTAGATTTATCGCGCGCCCCACAGTTTGAGAAATGCTGCTGTATAACAATTATTTTTAAAGAAAATTTATCATTACAAAGGTGGAAAAATAAATGAAACAAGGTGAAATTTTAAAATTTGAAGTATTTTTTAATATACCTTTGCTAATCTTAAGTATATAATCGGAAAATTTCCAGACTCACAAAAAAAAACATATATTAACTACTCTTATGATACATTTGTATCAAATACCCTCAATACAGCAACATAAACGCCTCTAAAGCGACACAAACGACATGGTTTTAAACTAACCATAATTAGCAAAAATATACGTAAGGAAGTTTTAATGAAATTTTCGAAAAAAAACTCTATATTCTGAAAAACCTTTGTTCCATTTCAAAAAAAAATTTTTAAAATTATTTCGCTTTACGTAAATTTAAACAAAGGATTACGATATTCTATTTCTATACTAGAATATGCTTTTGTATTATGATCTTTTGTCGTTATGTTCTAGAATTACTTTAATTTTAAGATGTAATTGGGGAAAAGATATAATTGAATTCTGAATTGTGTCTATTGGTGTAATTTAATGTATATTTTTTTTAATTTAAGGTTTAAAAAATTCTAAAAATTAATTTAAATAAGAATATTTTTGAAAAATCTTTCTAAGCGTACTTCAAGAATGTTTTTTAAAACAAAAATAAATTATTTTAGAATGAGATATTGATGGGAAAAAACTATTTGAAATAATTTTCTCTTCCATCTTTAATTCCAGACTTGCTTTTAAAATTATTTATTTTATTCTAAACTAATGCATTTCTTTCTTCATTTATCATATTTTTTTAGTTTTTATTATTTAGTTCTGGTGTTATTTTAGCTTAAAAATTGATTGCAAAAACATGATTCAATTAAATTTTGGGTTTATTTATCTGAATGAAATACTGTGAATTTAACTGTAATTTGATCCTTCAAAAATTAAGCAAACCAAATTAAATAAGAATATTGTAAAATATAATTACTTTGATGTATGTTTCGAAGGTAAATTCCTTTTACAAATTAAATTGTTACTTTTGTGATTGAAAAATTTATGAAAACACACAAAAGGAACGTATTCGTAATTGGAATTTTACACTTCTATGATTATTGAAGTGTGCATTGACAAGAGAAAACAGCATTCTTTGCTGTTAATAGGAAGCCCATGGAAACAATAATTGATTTTGAAACTTTTTTATTAAAAAAGTATAATTAAATTTTCCAATAAAATGGAATTCGTAAAGTTATTGATCTATGTAAGTAAATGCATTTTTTTTTCAAAATTTTGTTAATTTGCTGCAAGCTATTTAAAAATTTTGACTATTTTCTATTATAGATATTTAAGTTATCTTGCTGAAATAAAAATGACCTTTGTTTCGGATAATTTTCAAAAAAAAAAGGTAATATTGTTTAAATTGTGTCTGAATTCGTATAGAAATAATCATATTATAACTAACACAAAATCAGCATTTAATTGTAATCATTCTGAATTTTTCTAGGTTCTGGTGTTTAATAATAAAATTTCTTTTGTTTTTTATTTATTTTATTCATATGCTCCTATTTAACCGCGGAAAATTTGTATAAGTTAAAATTATCCTCTACTTAACTTTTTAATGAGAATCGTGTTCTCAATTTTTTCATGAACTCATTTAATTGGTTGTAAGTCAAAGCTTTTAAATTTACAGTACTGGTCATTAAAATTGCTACACTTAGAAGACGATACGCTACTCACGTGAAGTTTACACCGAGGAAGAAATACCATGGTATGAAAATGATCAACTTTTTAACGCATTAATGGAAAACCAAAACAGGTGCCGGTAGCGACACCTACAAAGCATTTGAATAAGCAAATGTAGAGAGAGAGAGAGCAAGTATACTCAACTCATACACAAATTGCACTTGAATGCTGTTGTCTGGTGAAAAGTTGCTGTGATGCCTCGTGTAAGAAGGAAAAATTCAAACCAGCCTCTTACTTACTTTGATAAGGATTGTATTATAGCCTACCGGGATTGTGGTTTATCTTATTGCAGTATTCTTGATCGCGTCAGTTGAGGTTCCTTGACTGTCTGCAGAGTAAGAAATCGATGGGTTCCGGATGATCGTACAAAGTGCCACGTTGGATCTCTAAGACCCTCTATTACTAACAGATATGTTACCCTCAAAGCCTTAATGGATCCTTCTGCCACATCATGAGCCCTGAGCTAAGAAATGGGATCGTTTGCAAGAATACTAGTGTCTGCATGAACAGTTCAACAACGTTAGCAGTAGCATGGAATGTCTTCTTGGCTTCAATTACTGTTGACGTTACATAACAGACAGGAGTATCTTTAATGATGTGATCAACAACGAACCTGGATGCAGCAATGGAGTGACTTCGTCTTTTCAGACAGATCCAGATCAATTCAGCTTTTGGCGGCAACGTGGAGATCACACATTGCTTGCATGCATTCCAAATCGTCATACTAGCCCATCCCCTTGAGTGTGATATGGATTGCAATTGGATACACGCCTCTGTCAACTCTCTTTTTCCCATTTACGACAATTTGATAGTGACCGTTACATTTCTGGAGTGTTAAGGTCCGTGGTTTTCCCCCTTCCAGTTTTGCGGAAAGCTACATTTTACCAGAGTAATGCACGTCCTTATGTTTCCGGCATTCCACAGACCCTCCTTGATACAGAAAATGTTTGGACGCTGCCCCCTTTTTAACATATTCTTTATATCTCTCCTCGACAGAGAACTTTTAGCCAATGGTTGCCGAGCGACTGGCTCTTCGCCATACGCCAATCACTACAGTCGATGAACTGTGGCATCGAGTTGAAGCTGCCGGATGTATCTGTACAAGCCATTCAATCTTTGACTCAATGTTCAGAGATGTTATTGCTGCTTGATCTGATTATTCGGAATACTGATTTAAATATCTGTCCAATAAATATAATTTTGTTACTTGAATTTGTTATTGGTGTATCAATTTAAATGTCCGTTAGTGAAAATTGTGAAACATCAAACAGAAAAATAACGCATAAGTCTACAGAAAATTTGAAGTTCCTATATATTTAAGACAATGAGAATTAATGCTGTATCTGAATAATTGCATATTTTAATCCTTTAACATTTTGTCATAATCTTGTGGAAGTTACGAGTAAAGTCTTTTTGAGATATGAAGGGATATTGTAAAATTGTAATTATCGTTAAAAATAATAAATTATTCAACTATATAACTTAAGAAATTTCTATATAATCACATTCAGAGTTATTTATTTCTTCCAGAAGTTATTAACCTTTAAAAATCTGTCACTGCAGAACTCAGCAAATTGCGTCGAAACCCAATGTCTTACCTCTTCAATTACATCCTTTGTGTTGTTAAATATTGACTTCAATTCCCCCCACGCTCCTTTGATTTCTAACGTGAGTGAATTCGTAGTAATTTTAGTAAAAATAATTTATATCAAATAATAATTTTTATTTGTTATTCTTGTTAATTCTTAACATCAGAAATCTGAACCTATAGCACACGGAGCAATTTTCAGTAGCACTCTACAAAGTTATGAGATCAAGTTAAATTTGTCTCTCTTCTCTACGCCTCACGTATAAATACTATATCTTACTTTCAATTCTTTACCATAAAAGAATTTAATTCTGCTGAATCTGCTTTCGAGTAGTTTGTGTTATTCATGTAAAAAAAGACTTTCTGAATAAATGTGACTCTTTCTTAGCGTTAAATATCAATTCAAATCAAAACGATTTTTAATACTTGTAAAATTGCTGCATTGGGAAAAAAATGTGCAGAGCTAGTAAAAGCAAAATTTATGAAATTATGAAAAGATTTGTGGAAAATAACTTCATCAGTATATCGACAGCCATTTTAAATTGCTGTACGTCATTGCTTGAGTGATTTATTTTTTTGAAGAAAACTGCATATGTTCTGCTTCCCACTTTTGGTTCTGTATATATGTGAACAATTTTTTTCTCTAGTATGAAATATATTTTAAGTCTGTAAATAAGTGGTTTAATAACTGAACATTTAGAATCTTGTGTCAAATTGAAAAGCACAAATTATACCCCTGATATTGTGATACTAAGCAAAGTTTTGCAGGGACAAAATTAGCCTTAAAGTTTTAATTTTTTATTTAACGATTTGTAATAATACTTATATTTTATCTTGTTTATTTCTGCTATTAATCAGCATATTTAAAAGATACATAATACATATTATATGTGCAATTTTAATTTTTTATTTAGGTTGAAGGAATAGTTATATTTCATGTTGCTTTTTTCGTGTTAATAAATATCTTTAAAAGGATGCATAATCAATGTATAATAAAACTCTAAATCTATATTTTTGAGCTCTATTCCCTAACTCTGGATGCATTGTCGTGGGAATCGAGTTGTTTCAAATAGTTCCTACAGCGTTGCACACTGAATCACATGGTTTATTAGTTTGACAACTATAAGGTTGCTGACCTGTACTCTACATGGTCATCACCCAGTTATACATTTTTTTTGGCATTTCGTGACCTTTTAAATGTCGACAATTTGTAGCAAATTGCGCCCAAAACCTCTTGAATGACTCCATTTGTTTTTTACAACCACCAATACAGCAACACTGTTTTGAGTTCAGGAGGGGGGGTCGATTGAGAGGTGAGATCGGAGGAATGAAGTGGAAGTGGGGATAAAATTTCAAAGCCACATCTCTTTGATTTATTTTGGTTATCCTACCAGTCTTTTTTAATCAGAGCATCATTCTATTTGCTCAGCAGTGTAATTTAATTGACTCTAGGAATGTTCTGGTTCTTCTTCAAGTAATCTGTTTAGATTACTTCACGATAGTCATAATAAAAAAAACATTGTGACTTTTGTACAAATTTTTACGACTGCTATTAATAACTGTGCTTTAGCTTCTTTTTCATTATTTTCGTTTCTGTATCTTATTAATAAATCCAAAGTTCATCAATGGTCATCAAACTACGAAGCAATTTTCATCTTCCGCCAAAAACTTCAGTATTTTTTTTAACATTTATAAACCCCGTGCACCAAGCAATGTATAACACGGGGACATACAACACAGACAGAAGAAAGGATTAAACACAAACATCCATGCTTCTCCAGGATTCGAACCCAGTCCCTGCGGCACCGCAGTCAGCTTCACTGACCACTATACCTGATGGGCGGCAACTTCAGTATTTGTCTTGATATATTTGCTTCTGAAAAGGAATAAATAACGAAGGAACTTAATTTGCTGACACTTTCCATACACTGTCATATTTAAATTAATCTCATTCGTGATCATTTCGAGGATTTTCCTTTGGTAATAAGACTCCACACTCTTCACTGTGGCAGCATTGCTCGTGAGCGGAGATATTTTACTTATTGAATTGTCTATGAGAAACATCCATGTTTGCTTCTGAAAAGAAATAAATAACCAATGAACTTAATTTGCTGACACTTTCCATACACTACCATATTTAAAATTAATATCATTCATGATCATTTCGCTGATTTCCTTTTGGTAATAGGACTCCATTTTTTTCAGTGTAGGCCCGTTAGTAAAGATCTTTTACTTATAGAATCATCAGTGCGGTCAATTTGAAAATCCATTTTCCACCTCACAGCAGTTTCTGTCCAGTGATGTGCTGTCATTCTTTCACATTGAATTTTTTGCTGAGTACTTTAACCTTTTAAATAGAAAAGACTAACACACTACAAGTCCCTATCTTCCCATCTACCATTTCCTACAGCAAAACAAGTCAACATTAATAGCTGTAATTTAAAATATTACATATATAAGGATCAATTAATAATCGAAATAAATTTTACCCAAAACGATCAGTTCGTTATTTTTAAAGCTTTTCAAGAGATCCCTTTGTACCTATATTCTTTATTTGTTCTTCCCTTTTTGTTGTTAAAAAGGATTTAAAAAACAAATCCCTACGAGTATGGGGCTATAATAGTTTTTAACTATATCTACAGACAAAAAGTACTTACTACAGAAGGTATTCCCGTAATATTTTTCTACAACGCTTAATCTTTAAAGTTAAGTGAGACTTTTTTTTAAAGCTTAACCCCTTTTATAGGAAATTTGTCTTTATATAATGTACACTAGATATATATATAAATTCCATCTAAAAATTTTGAAATGAATAGAAGTTATATGTAAGTCTACTAAAATTAGGATACCTTTTATGATGTTAAAATTTCATTGTATGTGTGTGAATTTCTTATGAAATTAATCACAAATAAAATGGATCATATTTTATTAATCTGATAGTATTTTAGAAATATTACCACAAATTCATAAGACAGAAGTTAATTGTTTTTGTTGTTAAAAAACTTTAATTGAAAAATATTTCTCCTATAGTGAAGACAAGTACGTTTAATGTTCAGTGAAAAAATTTTCCGTGGATTTTTTTGAAATAAAAATTTCACAGTTATTGATACTGCTTCCTTTTAAAGGATCAACTTTTTTAAAAGAAGTATTAGCTTCATAGTCTTAAAGACAGATTGGAGCGGTTATTTATAGGATTTGAAAGAATAAAAAACTTATTGCAAAGAATAAAATAATTTCTAAAGTAAAACATTTTTGATCCGGATAAAGAAAAACACTTTTCAAAGGTAAGAAAAGGAAGATACAGTTTTCTTCCTGAAAAATTTCTAGTTTATTCTTTATGAATTTCAAGTGCTAAAATACTTCTCATTATTAGTTTTCGCCAAATACTGCATTTAAAATTTTGGGCTCATAGAAATTTATTTAAAAGCAGAAATTGAAACATAATACATTTATTCGAGAATAGTGTTTCCCATGTGTTTTAGTTCTATTAATGAATTATATTTGTTATATTCTTCAGGGTAAACTAACCCAAACTTTAGCAAAGTTTGACAGCGAAATTTTATGTCGAGGAGGCATAAATATGAAAGCAGTTTCATTAAACATATCTTTTATTGCTTAAATAAATATAAAGTCAATGTGCTCGTTACTGGAGTAATCAAAGTAATAAGTTGAATGTTAAAAACATAGTTCACAGAAAAATAACATTACCAGACCTTGGTCAACCGATTCGAACCTTTCCTTCTACTGTCTAACATCTAATAGAACTCATCGAAACATCTTTAAAAAAACGAAACAACAAACCAGTTGCATACGTCTAACATGTCTTCAGTCGAAGAGCTTAAACCACTTCTCACATTCCGTCTGAAACCCACGATCATATCTCAACCAACTTTGGTCTCCTTAATACTTACACGAACCAAGTATAAAAATAGGTAAATTTGCATTGCAGTTGTTGCCAACCACAAATCATGAAACTAGCAAAAAGGTCGGGTTCGAATCCGTTTGTTTACTTGAGATAATGGCGCGGGATTGGAAAAACTTAAGGACGCCATAAGAATTCGGATCCTAAAATAAATTTCTGCATGAATCTTTTCCAAATGTCTAACAATATTTCAGAAAAAGTAAGTAGTCAGTAAATTATAAACAACATTTTCTTTCGAAAAAAAAAATTTTTTTTCGTGATGCTGTTATAAATTTATTACTCAACAATGCCAAAGTTCAAGATAACTTGCCAAGCTAGCAACCCGATTTTCGCGCAGAATTGGAAACCATGTACTTCGTTTCATATAATTGTTGCTAATACGATTGCGATTGTACTTTATTGCAAGCACACGCAGAAAAATATCGCAACGATTGTCTGGATTCGACGACGATATTTTAACAACCGACGGAACTAAATACTCAACTTTCTAGGAGGCTGCAAGAGCTGAGATTTAATTTGTGAGGACTTAACCAATGAAGTGTTGTACGATGCAGCTTCTGTGATGAATTTAATTGAAAAGAAGTGCCAAGAATGAATTTTTAGGGGATAAAAAACAATAATAAAATCACATAATACATGTACATTTCAGTAATTTGAGCAGTTGTAGAATCTGTACAATGAGGGCTGATCCGCCGTTAACCCGTAGTATAACTAAAATGATTTGTTAGTAAGTTTCGAAATAACTAACATGGACAATTTGACTAAATAGGTTTCATGCGTTTCTTCAGATCAAAAGGGTTAGAAACATTAATTAATATGCAGAAAAAGCAAATCAGATGTATTCTAGTTTTGGTAGGTAAAATTAAAAACTTTTAGAACTTTAAAAAATGATAAATTATATTTTTCAATATTCAGTTACTAATTAACTCCTTTTTTGTCAAATAAAACTCCATGGACTTCAAAAAATGAATTAAATAATTTATTCAACTTGAATAATTAATCATTAATTTTAATATTTGGTCCGTTTTTCACGTAGTGGAACAAAAGCGCTATTAGGACGCAAATTTCGTCTTCGTTCCATATTTTGTCGTACCTTTTTCTCAGCCAATAAGCAACCAATTGACCTCGGGTTTTCGGCATTTCGTCGCATTTGTGCCCTAGGTGAGCTGAATCATATTTAAATTTCCCATAGTTTTCCTGAATTTTCCTATTGTAAAATACAACATGTGAAAAACACGCTAAAATTACTTGGCCATGCCAATGATTGATATCTTGTTTAATACTTAAACTAAATTAAAAGTACAATTGCATAAAAGGCACCTAAATTAAGCATCGCCATGATATGAATTAACTGATGCTTAGTAAAATTATATCTAACAGGATGTCGATAAATCTCATAAATACTTCAACTATCTAAGAAAATAGTTAATTAAATTCAAGAGATTATTTTTTTATATTTCGTTCTCCAATTTTTTTTTCTTCTGAGTGAAGTAAAAATTATATATTTCTATAATAGTTAGATATCCAAAATCAATTGAATTTTGTTTGAAAACCATTCAAGATAAAAAAAAAATAAATAAAAAGGCTTTGGATGAAATGAATTGACTCATTAAATTTAGTTTTTAATAAAGTTTTGCTTCTCAAAAAATATGACAACTAGATGAATGTTCAAAAAATTAAACGAATGTTACAAAATAAACTAATTATACTTAAAACTTTAAAAAATAATCAAATACTTAAATCTTAAAAAATACTATTTGTTCCAACTTTTTCTACTGAAAACATTTGGATTTTGCATAATTAATTTTATGCAACGTATTTGTAAATTATTCTTATAATTAATATCTCGTATACATTAAAATATCCAAAAATACTTAACTAATGAGCACTGTGGGAGAGAGTACCCTTTGTCAACTAACGGTGGACTAACACCCATTATGCAAATTATACAACTCATTGCTCAAATAGTAAAATTTGTTATTTACAAATTGTAAATTTCACATATTTAAACCACATCCAAAACTTGGCGAAATATTGACAATGCAGCCAAATTGGCATCATTTTTGGCGACTTCGTGACCATTTTGGGAAACCTGGCGACCATATGTGTGCTTCTGGAAATAATGGAGAAACCTATAATATCACGATCTATGACGTAAGCGGATTTTTAAGAAAGCGCTGGAAGGTAGGAGGAACCCGCTTGCCAAGTAATTCTTTTGGTGCTCCTTTTCAGTTAAATTCAACATTTTATCTCCCATTTTTACTAACTATACCTTATTTATTAATAAATTTATTACAGCGCATCACAAAAAAAACTCTTTTTATACATAGAAAGAAAAAGATTTTTGATTAGAACTTATTTGTTTCTCTTATACTAAATAGTGCTACAAACTGCTCAAAACTTTCTAAACAGTTTATTTAATCATGTATTCATTGATTAATCCTCAACTCAGTGATCAAAATAATAAAATAACTTGATTTTTTTTTACAGAAACGTGTACAGTGAAAGGTCTTAGTTACTGCAGCTTTAATTATACTAAGAAGTATTCGAATAAACTTTTTAGCTGGTTCATTTTGAAATAAAATACAGTGACAAATCAGTCAAAAGAAAATCAATCAAAAAAAAAAAGGAAAAAGTTTACTTTATACTACAATAGAAAATTAAAATAAAGATAAAAAAATTGAATTTATTTATTAACTTTAAATGTTTTTTAAATTTCTGTCGCTTGTAAAGTAGAATGTCAGTTCTTGAGAGGAGTAATTTGATCGATTTATGTAAGAAAATATCAGTTTATAACAAACAGCAAAATATAAAAGATACAACAAAAAAATTCTAGCTTGGATTTTTTGCCAATTAGGCAACACAAATTCTCACGTAAAAAAAAGAGACTTTTAAGAAATTGGAGAAGTAAATCTTTCACAACGTATATTGCTGTATAGATTTTTTTTGTGCTCATATGGCAGTTATAGGCATAATTTCTTTTGATGAAAAAATTTGAATAACAATGGTTTATCGATTCACATTCTAACTAGTTTTTTTCCCTAGAATCTTAGTGCAATGTAGCGTAAGATAAATAGATATATTATTAGTTACATTTATGTATTATATATTAAACAAAAAGAATTCCAGAGAAGCATTTTGAGTGACAATGGTAAGATATCTATCCGAATGGAAGATATTCATATATTTAAAGAAGAAAGCTTCATACAAAATTGAAAGTTGCTTCACATCATTTGAAGTGAAAGAGGCTTCTTCTCCACTGTACTTACTCTCTTTCGAGATTTTCTCACAAGAAAGTTATTTTGAGAAATCTATAGCATTCTAAGAAGTATGTTCTAAAAAATCTCTTTTCATTTGGATGGAATAACCAAGCTCAGAAGTAGTGAACAAAATTAACAAAAAATATACACTGATATCGTATTTTGTTGCAACTAATTATCTTATTGTCAATTTTTTCCAAATAATTTATTACATTTTAAATCAGATGTCTTTTTAGAAGACTTAACTGTATTTAAATACTTGTTTAAACAATGAAAACAATGCTCAGTTTTAAGATTCAGTTTGCTTTTTTTTATTAACGGTTCACAAATATTTATAATATAATAAACTAAATGTTCCTTTTGCGAGTTTTTAAATAGAGAACTCTTCACAAACCTTATTCTTCTTTAATATCTGTTTTTCTTAAGTTTTTTTAAAGTATATTTACAAAAATATTTTTAGTTTTTCATGCCGAAGAATATTACATAGAATATACTATATATATACTTTAAAGAGAAATTTAATTATAACGTAAGAATATATATACAACGTACAATTCTATAGCAATTTTACAAGACAAACTGTAAATCGCGTTCTTAGTATGTGAAACACTAAGTGTAAAAAAAATTACAAATATCAGAAATTTAGTAAGAATTGGATATTTTAGCATGCTTAAAGTATAAAAATTTGAAAATATTCTGAGAACGTTATGAATTTAATTATTTCCAATAACTAAAAACCTTTTAATGTGCTCATTATTTTTGTATTTTATAACTACAAAATATATGATTGTGCATAGAAAACAATTTGTAAGTTAATTATATAACAACCTATAAAATAACAACGATAATAGGACTCTAATTGCGAACTTAAAACCGTACAAAAAAGTTACTGCATTAAATAAATTTTTGTATGTTGTTATTTTTTATAAAGAATGTGATTTTTTTTCCAATGTATCCCTCAGAAGAGAATGCAGTTTTTTTCTTTAAAGATTATAAATTTTGAAAATGTGAATTAATATAGATGTTAGACGTTTTTTACTTCTTTATCGAATTCCTCTACGAAACGGCCAATTAACCAAGATAATTTAGTGATTTTTATTAAAATAGCTTTAAACCAAAATCAAAAAGTTTATTATTTTTTTAAAATACCTGAAGCTCAAATA
>BMAO01033842.1:0-26714 GCA_019973975.1 Trichonephila clavata | reverse complement strand
GCTTGAATCGTCTGAAACGAGTGTCTCACTAAAGGTAAGTATTGAGGTCTATCATAATATTGACTAATCGTTTCCCCGTCTTCACCTTTAGTTCGAACGATTCGCAATAAAGGAGCTTGTGTATCTCCCACAATTTGAGGTGAAATTAGATCGGAGTAAACGTAAAAAACCGAAAAATTAGACCATGCATCAGCAACGAATTCGCTTTTCATATTACCCGTTATGATTGCATTGCGTTTGAACCCTAACAATTCACCTAAATTCTCTAAATGAAGACTGTTACCTTGAATCGCATTAATTTTCACCCGTTTCGATGCTTTATTGTAAGTTATTGTGAACCGACTAGGATTTTTTGGTAAAGCAAGCTGTATGTAGCTGATATAATATCAAACATTGTTTCATAACACCCCACATCAATTGTTTGCTTAACGGTTGAAGTGATATTACCGTCACCCACTTTGTATCGAAAATAATTGTTAGTTTCATTTACGTTAAGCCAAGAATGAGGGTAGATGATTTCAGACAATCCCACTTCCCATTCACCATTTAAATAAACGGGGGAGGTAACTGAGTTTTGATATGAGATATTTTGTTTTCTGGAAAGAAATGCATAGAGCTATCAGAAGGTAATGTTACGTAGAAAGACATTTTGAAAATGAGTCCGTAAGAAAAAAATTTAACTATTTATATTTTTGAATATCAGTCACCCAATCATTAAACTTTCAGGATAACCTAAAAATTTAACAAAATATTCAGTGATTCCTCGTCTTTTTCTTTGTTTGATGACGTTCTCTACAGGATGGAAACCAGAGTCGACAACTTTTTGTAATTCTGCTTCGTAATAAGTACCTTTAATCTCTTCACCTTGTAAATCTCTTAATCTATAAACGATCGGAATTCTTTGCACGATTTCATAAACTGTGAAAAGTTCTCGACTCCAGTTTTGTTCATATCCTTTTTCAAAGAGAAGTTTTTGCTTATTAATGCGCACAACATCACCAATTTTAAATTTAGGGGCTTTAGGTTTCTCATTTCTTAGATCACCATATAAATTATGTAATACTTGCTTCCTGTTATGCCTACTAACAGAAGCAGGCTCCATTTTAATTGAACGGTGATACGAGTGATTATAACTGTGCATTAATTTATCAATGACGTCAATGTAATTTTTAGTATTAAATTCAGTGAAACATTTCCACATTTTTGTTTTTAACGTCCGATTAAACCTTTCAACTACGCTAGCTTTAGTTTCGTTATTTGTAGAAAAAAATTTTACACTCATATTTTTCAAATAACTTTGAACTACTTTATTTAAAAACTCCTTACCCGCATCTGTTTGCAACACTTTATATATATATATAGGCTTCCTTTCTTTAAAAATAATTTCTAGCGCAGACTTTACACTTTTTCCAAATTTATTTTCAGAGGAATTGCCCAAGCAAATTTTGAAAATAAATCAATGCTAGTTAACAAATACTTATAACCCTTATTAAATTCTGCTAAAGATTGCATATCGACTAAATCCGCTTGAAACTGACGATCAATATCACTTACAAATACTCGATTCCGCTGAAACTTATGCCGAACAGGTTTATGAAGAGTGTAAGCGTCTTTCTGTGATAACCAATGCTTTACATCTTTTTTACTATATTTCCCTTTTAAAGAGCGATTTAATGCCTCCACACCCCGAAGCTACTTGGAACTTCGGGATTTTCGTAAAACGCTGCTAAATCTTGATACATTGTTACCGAAGAACAGGACTTGATTGAATGACTATTACTATGAATAGTTATGCAATTTATACTTTTGGGAAAAGCAAAGGGTTTATGCTTAAAAACATGAGCATAAATTTTCTTTACTTTTATATGAAATATATTTAAAATATCACTTATGCTTAACATACTTAGATAATTTGTTTGAAAAACATATACTGATATTTATCTTTTAAAATGAAACTATTTCAACATAAATTAAACTAGAAAGCAGTATGAATAAAATTAACAATATAACCGTATAAAAAAAAACATTTTTTTTCTTTCAGATTTATAAAAATAAACTCTTTAAAGCCAAATCTTGTCGGAAAATTATACAAAATATTTATACAGTATTTTTTTTCCTTACTTTTGTATGAAATGTATTTAAAATATCATTTACGCTTAAACATTCTGAGATAATTTTTTTTTAAATATAACCACACTTAATTTTAAAAAGAAAGTATCTCAAGATAAATTAAACTAACAAACAATATAAATAAAATTAACTCAAATTAAACATTTAAAAAATCATTTTATTCAGATTTTCATAATATTCAAAATAATCAGGTGGATATAACATTTCTCTTACTTCTCTTAAAATATTATCTAGGCAAATATTTTCCAAAAATTCTTCAGTTACATAATTTATAAGTTCCAATAATAAAAAGTGCTCATTTTTTTAAAAAAAATATTATTATAAAAAATATTCAAGAAAACGATCTAAAACATTCCACAGTCATCTTGTAGAATCAAGATCAGACCCGCCGCCTGCGCCGCCTCTACAGGAGAAAAACAACTCAATTCCCCTCATCAACTCGAAAACCAAAACCATAGCAGGAGGGAAACAACTCAACCCCACGCCTGCTCCTCCACTGCGCCTGCTCCTCCACAGGAGGAAAACAACTCAACTCCGCGCCTGCACCTTTACAGCAGAATCGGCTTTTTCTATCTACTGAGGCAACTTCTCTTTTGAAATAGATGGGGAAGTATGAAACTTCCCTAATGACCGTGATTTGGGATACCATACTCCAGAGGGTGAGTGCTACTAGCAAAGCATTACAATCAGTACATGCAAAAGCATTACATTAAAAGGAACTAATCTACTGAAATCTTTAAAAAATTATATACAAAATTTCAGGAATGAATTTGGAAAAGTAGAACAAGAAGCAACTGCTTCATCAGGGCTCTCATTTGAAAAGGAAGTTGGACAAACTTGCAGGCAGCGAAAGAGAAAAATTATTTTCGTTGAAACTATAAAGAAGGTCATGAATTTGAAAATAGGGAAAATTTCTTGGTCAACTCATTCTATGTCATATGTGATAGAACAAGTGCAGAACTATTCCGAAGAGCTGGAATATATGAAAATGTTATCGATCACTTTTTTTGTAATTTTTGACGAGATGTTACCTGAAATTAAGAAGAAAGCTGCACAAAAATTAAAGGATATTTACAAAGACGATATTGAATCGTTTAATTTTGACGATGAATTGGATCAGTTTTTGCTATTTTTAAAAGAAAACAAAGATACAATGAACACTCCAATAGAAATTTATCGAGTTGCTAAAGAAATGGTCTCGACTTTCCCTAATGTAGAGATACTTTTAAAAATATTTTTAACCATACCGATATCAAATGCATCAGGTGAAAGATCTTTTTCGGTTTTAAAGCGCGTTAAAAATTATTAGGGAAGTAGTATGGGAGAAGAGAAACTGAACAGCATGGCATTTTATATATAGAACAAGATGTTTTGGACCAAATAGATACTGCAAAAATAATTGATGAATTTGCCCAAGAAAAATCAAGACGTAAAGTTGTATAGCAAAATTTTAAGCTTTTAAATAAGGTTTTTTTTTTAATTCTTTAAAATAAACTTTAATTTTTTTTTAGCCGTTAATTTTTTTTAGCTATACATTTTATTTTGAGAATTTAAGGTCAGCGAATTTTTTCACTATATAAGTTTTCCGACTTTTCAGCCCATTGGGCCCCAAACTTTTTACCGCCAGGGGCCTCCAACTAGCTTAATCCGCCTCTGCCTGTAATCTTAAATTTAAATTGTTTAAATGTTCCATTATATCGGTAAGAAAAGCGAAGCCCCACAGCCAATTTTCACTCCTAAGGAGCGAGCATTCACTGGGCAGTTCATCCTTTTCTTCCAGATATTCTAATACACAAACCCTCAAACTCCAAAATTTCGCAAGTGAACTAACTGCCTTTCGAAAACCAGCGCACACTACAATGAAGAAGTAACTCGCCATTTTCTTCCGTTTCTGCTGGGAAAAGCGTACGAAATCTTCATCGATTCAGAGCACGAGCTCCTATTTTGTTGGTACAGCGCACCACGGGGTTAACAACGAAAAACTTGTTAAAGTCCTTGGCAGAAAGAGCTTATTGATGAATAATACAATGACACTTGAAAACTTTTCTTCCCAAATAATTTTCAAGCAAAGCAACAAAATCTTTTATTTTGCCACCCATGCAAGGCGCTTGATCTGTGCAAACACTGTCTAATTTTGTCCATTCTACTTTGTTAACTTCAATTACATTTTCAAGAAATCCTTTAAAATGTCTTCACCTGCTAGTTGGAGCAAATCAAGTTCTTCCACAGTATCAAAATTATTGTTTGTGTAACGCACAAAGTTGCTTAACTGCGCATTGTGTCTGTGATATCACAGCTTTCATCCACAGTTAATGAAAAATATTTGCAATTTTGAAGTCCAGAGACAGTTTGTGTTCCAACATCTTGTCCCATGTCATCCATATGACGCTTGATGGTATTTTTAGACAAAGCTATTTTATCTACCATATTTTTGACATTCAGATCACTGACATTTTGGGCGAAAATTAAAAGGCTACTTTTTTTATTATCTCCTCTCCGTCAGAATATGGTTTATTCATGCGGGCTAACAACAAAGAAAGTTCATAAGAAGCCTTCACAATTGTTTCCATGTCGTCATTTCTCTTCTAGAACAAAGATTGTTTGGCCGGCTAAAGATTTCTTTTTGATGTGTAACATCTTTCCTCTCGATTGTTGGAGATTTGTGGAAGTGATTTCGAGAAAAGGGACGGAAATGCGTAACAGGAAGTTGGGGAAACGCACGCTATTTAATTTGACCAATCAGCGCACTTGATGGTGTCTCTTCGCTACCCTCGCAAGTGTAGTTCTATTTTTTCTCCTTCATTCGGGAGGGGCTCCACCCCATCCTCCACCCCCAGCAGTATAGGCCGTGGGATCTTTGTTTTTGTTTTCTTACTTTAGGATCAGAGAAGAAGCTAAGTCCTTTAGGCAGAGTCGTGGTTAGACAATGACAAGCATGTTTCGATACCTGACTTCTATTGATGCGTACAATTTAAGCGACCGAGCCACAGAGCAGCTGGTGTTGCGATCTATCGTAAACAGAACAACTCACATGTTGTGACTCGACATATGGATATTACTTATCGTCAAACAAGTGGACTGGATATTGTTAGTCAAGTTATTGGGGACATATGTGCGGCAAAATGCTTATTTGAAAATGGACAAACAGTGATTCGGTGGTCGAATACATTTCTCCGAATCAAACGGTTCAAAATTTAAAGATTTCCTGCATTTTTTACTTTTACAATATACCGAAGGTGGTTCTGCTCCTTTTTTAAAAAATAAACTATCGCTCACCTCCCATGATTTTGAGTGGTGATTTTAAAGTTAACTTCAGTTTGCTAGAAGCCGAGCCACTCATAGCTTTTTTGAATGATGAACTCAAGCTCGAAATGAACACAAATCGAAATGTTTCGACAACTAACAGTGGTACTGCTATTGACGCCCTTTTTCAACGGTTTTTAAATACTTCGAAAACACAAGTATATGTGTTATATTTTAGTTATCATAAATTAACATTCCTACTCTTCTCCAAAACGAACAAGAATAATTATTTTTGATAAAAAATATTGCATTTCTCCTTGTGTTAATTAAATAAAATTTTCATTAAAGATATAATTATTCCATAGAAAATTATTTCCAATCATACTCTATTCATTTTTTTCAGAATTTAAGTTGCTATTGTGAATTTACCATGATAACATGTCAGATGTTACACATCGTATGTGACTACGGTAAGGCTCGTTTTTTTTTTCTATTGATAAATTCCGTTTGCCAATTTGATCCAACATTATATTTGCTGTTGAAATCACTATACAGTTGTTTGAAATGACGGTCCAAGTTAAATTTTTTTGGAACTGCTATATACAAATTCCACATATCAAACAAATAGGCTTGGAAGCATTTTGATGTATTAACACTTATTGCTCTTCCCAGACAATTTTAAAATAACGAGCTACAATATCCTCTTCACAATTTCTTTTCGATGTCGAAGGTTTACTCAAAAACATATTGAAAATAAAAAAAATTTAAACAACTACGCTCAACGCTAAAATCTAAAAAGAATTTTAGAAAAAAGGAAAAAAGCTTAACGCCTTGCTAAACAGAGTTTAAAATCAACTGAGTCTGACAGCTAGAAACAATTTGCCGATATTACGCTACAAATTTTCTAAGCTCTGAATCCACATTCTGATTAGTCATGGATGCAAGTTCTCACTCCCTCTGCTTTATAAAACGGTTACTTTGTGCAGATAGAATTGCTTCTACCGCATCAACAACTGCTCTCCTAATATATTGCAGAATTACTTCTTGACATTACAGGAAAATCGTAAATAACCAACACCTTTGGAAAAACCTTTTCATCTGACATCACGCTGACAGCTATAAACGCTAAATTTCAGAACTGCAAGGGTAAGCTGAAATTCGAATAGAAATCCCAGATGCTAAAAATTAACCTCCCCCTAGAGAAAGCGACTTTTCAGGCAGATTCGACCGTCTGAGAGAGAGAGAATTTATTTATTTTTAGTCTCGTGTTACTCAACACTTTTCTCGGAACGTTACAATGCTGTGGAATTGTAAGTTTGGAGCATGATCTCATTTTTGGCACTATACTGAAGAAAAGAAAAAATCTTGCTTAGCGCCTTTAAAATCTCACGCTGAAAATTTCTTTTTTTACGTATTCTCTTCATGATTATTTTCTAGTAATTCAATTAATTTAGTAATCTTTTCAAACATTTTTTAATTTTTCAATAAGTCTTCGCGTGCCACATTTACGACTCCCGCGTGCCACAATCTGGCACGCGTGCGGCGGGTTGGCCACCCCTGCTCTAAACCCTCTTCGGGTGAGCTCAGTTCCTCTGGGCATTCATCATCATCAAGACAACACCAATTGATTCCTCTGATTTTGTTAACAAAAGACAGTAAAAAAGAAATTATCGAATTAATAATTAGCATTAATTAATAAAATAAGTTGTTAATTACTAGTATTTAATTAAATTTTACGTTATATATACAGGATTATCATCAATCAAAAAAAACTCAAGGGCTTTGGGAAGAGGGTCTTGAGACCTAGGATACCCCCCCCCCTTTTGAGCGCCACTGGCTGTTACTATAAATTTAAAATTTTACAATCGATGGAAAGTCTTCTTCAAACAATGGATAGTAATTTATTTGTGTGAGTTTTCAATGCAATGGCATTGGATGATTTTCTGCTCAGACGAGGGGGGGGGGAATCCTAAAGTTTTAATTACAGCTAAAAATAATAGAGATAAGAAATATAATTTTTATGTGTTTTTTAATAATCCCTGGCCAAAGCTATACATTTTTTCCTCGCACTTCTAGACTTCTCGTTGTCCGTTCAATGTAGAAGACTGCGTCAAAGCACATTGAAGCGACATCCAGAAAATAGGGTGGATATGTAGCGAGATTTCAAAACCGCATCACTTTTGGTTTTGCATGTCGTA
The DNA here is from genome assembly GCA_019973975.1 of Trichonephila clavata. Classification (NCBI taxonomy): domain Eukaryota; kingdom Metazoa; phylum Arthropoda; class Arachnida; order Araneae; family Nephilidae; genus Trichonephila; species Trichonephila clavata. The sequence goes on along the minus strand of BMAO01033842.1, from coordinate 19,143 downwards.
AAAATGTCACGCTGCATCTAAATAAACTAAATTCAAATGAGCTCAGTGAACTTATTAGTAAGCTTAACTAATAAAATTTATTAGATATAAAGGAGTCTTAAGTAAACCTATATATAAATAAACATATAGAAATTAGGAGCACAACATGAAAGTATCAGCCAGATAAAAGTATTGAAGTCATGAATGCAATCTTTCTGCTTCCTTTTATATTTGACATGAGAAGTTCCGCATTTATTTGTAGTGTGGTGCCTACATGCGTTAACGAGACGGCGGTAGCCTAGTGGTTAAGGTATCGGATCGTAGCTGGCATGTCATGAGTTCAAGCCCAGTACCACTTAAGTCCCGCCTTATAGGGGAAGCATTGCACGTTAAATCTGTCAAAAGCTCAAACGTCCTCTCGTTGGTGTGGTAGTTAGGAGAGGGGATGCCATCTCTGGTGTCTTCCTCGTCACTTGACCATGGTTCAAAATTACGAGGTCCGTCGCCAAAAGCCCTCGTGTAGCTGAACAGAGCGATGTTAATATTCACTCACTCGCTCCATAGGCGATAACGATGAATGTATCGTTTCCCTTAGATTCTTCAATCGCACTGTGAGATGTATCTAGATGCATTATACGTAAGGAAACGGGCATATCTTTAGTAATCGCAATGCGTCATTTCATTTTAGATCATCGTAATTTTTTCCAACAGTGTACAATAATGTGCAATAGTGGACAAGAGTGTAATAAGAGAAAGTGCAACGCCCACTTAGGGACCCACTTCTAGCTTTCAGAAGGAAAAGTAAATGTACAGAACTATTTGCATTGATCAGTTCCTTTCTATAAAACATCACGTCCTAAAAAAAAATACTTATTTTAAATGAACAACAATTCATAATGTACCAGCAAGTATAATCTGATGAGTTATGATATCTTGTTCCATTTGTCTGAGGATAACGTAAGTACTAATACTTCAAACTGTTGTATATTCGATTTGTTTTGAATAGTTTTTATTTCCCATATTTTCGTTATAAGCTATTTTATTGAATCAGCAATTTCAAGAAGGTAATAAACTCCAAACCTATTTAAGGAAAATTTTCTTATTTATTTTCTTAAAGAAATTTTTGTGTGTGATTCTTTCACTAATATTTAGTTATATTTATATAACAAAAAATATATATAGTAATTCCCCCCCACACAAAACAAAACTTCAATTACACAAAAAAAATCTCCTAAATACAATTGTCAATACTTATAAAGCACAAGTGAATGTTATCACAACAAATAAACTTTTCAAGAATTGTGAGTATATATATATAATTATCTCTTAATTAGAGCAACATTAGAGAAATTAGTAACGCTCACGAGTCAGTAAAAAGAACATTAATTTTTGTAGTTATTCTTTTCATGTGAATTTTGTTTCTAGATTTTAATTTGCTCACTCTTTAATTATAACATTTTCCATGTCGTTAACAATAAAATTGTTTGTGTGATAAAAGCGAGGCTACGGTAGCCTAGTGGGCAAGGTAACGGATTCGAGGTTGGCGAGTCATAAGTTCTAACCCAGTACCACTGCAGACTAGCCATACAGGGGAGCGATGCATATTAAATCTGTCAAGAGCTCAAACGTCCGTTGATATGGTGTGGTAATTAAAAGAGTGCCTGCTCAGGTGTCGTCCTCGTCCCTTCACCATGGTTCAAATTTACGAGGTCCGTCGCCAAAAGCCCTCGTGTAGCTGAACAGTGTGACGTTAATATTCGCTGGAATGATAAAAGTATCTATTGCTTATGTTTCTTGAAATTATATTTTAAAAAGGAATAATTAGCAGTGTATTTGTATTTTTTAGCTCATTCTATAAAAATGTGTATAAATTTTAAATTTTTTGTATATCCTTTTCAAATAATTATTATTGAAATCATTAAAAATAACTTGTTCTCGGATTTTTCAAAATTTCGATATATTTCTGTTATTACCGGGAATGATTGTTATGTTCCTGGGAATTCCTGTAAATTCCCGTGAAGGAAAAAAGACAACATAACCTTCCCTGCAGACTGCTGCACCTTAGCGTTTCTTGGGGGAACGTTATGTCGCAACATTGGTCTCTGAATCATATTGATAAATCCAAGCAACTAGGTAACTCCCACAAACCACATTGTCTAATTTAAACAAGCAAACAAACAAAAAACATTTACCTTGACAGGTTGAGCCAAGTTTGCTTCTGAAAAAGAATCAGAGTAATCACAGATACTTTTGACATGTGCATTTCTTAAGGTATCAGACTACCCTAAAATTGTGAATTTTGCCCAAAACTGACAAATTTTATGATTTTGTTTTATAGGATATCTTATAAGCTTTATAAAAATACGTAGTTTATTTTCCGTTCACTAGAACAAAAACTAAGTGTTTTAGTAAGAGCAGATACCATTACTTTAAGCACGATGCCATACTTTTAAACGAATTTTACTCGAAATGTGTTTGTTTGAAAATGCTCAAACGTGGCCAGCGATTGCTCAAAAAGTTTTGAAAATAATTAACTGAAGTTTTTTTGTGTATGTTCTGCATAACAGAAATGTTTCAACCTTCAGATTTATCAATCGGTGTTTTTTTTACAAAATTTGCACTCCCTTATATTAATATAATCACTGTTTTTTTTAGTAATTTCATATATTAACTAAGATGAAATGTTCTAGTTTTTGTAAAAATTAATATATTTCTTATCCTGAAGGTCATTTCAAAAAGGAATAGCATAGCAACACATCAGAATTGAAAAATTGAACATTTGTACACAAACTTTTGGTACAGAATGGGCCGCATTTGTTATTTTTTGTAAATTTTTACCAGTTTTTTCCCATTTTAGTAATAATACTCTTTTTCTCTTATTAATTTTAGCATATTTTTCTTAAAATGTTCTAAAGAAATCTAAAAACCACAAAAAAAATTCCTATACTTCAATTTTTTCAAAATAAAAAGTTGTCGCAAGTAGTCGGATACCTTAAATAGTTTTTTCCACACAATGCTTTGTCGTGGTGTGTAGGTTTGGAGAGGGTACCAGTTAAGGTGTCCCCCCTCGTCACTTGACTGCGATTCAAAATTTTGAGGTTCTCCACGAATCGTCCTTGTTGTTGCTTCAGAGTTTGACGTGAATCAAAATCAAAAATTAAATTTCACACAGTGATTATAACTAAAATTAATCTCAATCATTATCATTTGGAAGATTGTTCTCCCCGGTTACATAGAATAAAAAAACTTCACTGAAACTCTTTTTCGTTGATCTCTTGTAAATATGTAATCAATCGGTTTGCACAAAAGTTATTTTCCACAGACCACTATTATCTCATTGGGGATTTGCTAGGCACTGTAACCTTTCAAATAGAAGAACGTGATCTCTCTGCGAGTCTATCTCAGGGGTACTCAACCTTTTTTTCCCTGCCGGGCCTCATACATATGTGAGCTATTTCACGATTTCACGCGGGCCACAACATTAGGGTTAATGGAGGGGGGGGGAATGCTTTAAGACCAAGAAAACGTAGAATATTTAAAATGTGAAAATTGATCAAAATATTAAAATTCCTATTTTGCTTTTTTTAATATATTTTTTTTAATTGTCACTGGTTTTTTTTTTTTTTTGTAAATTGGAGACATTAAAGAGTCACAATTTCTGTATCAGTAAACGGTCTCATATGATTTCCAATGATAGAAAAAAATTTCATAGGGTGCTGTGACGTAACAACTTACGAAACACTTTTTTTGCTGTTGTAAAGATTATTCAAGAAAGCCTATTTATCACCTCTTGAAAAAGATCGTCGAGGAAAAGTGTCATTGAATGATTCCTGTTTATTGGTATAATATAAATACAGCACTTTCGTGACAAATCAAGCAATTACTGATCCGTGTTGGTTTTTCATTACAAATTAGTTAATCTATTTTTTGCGAATATTTCTCCCTTGCAAGATATTGAAGATAGTTTAAAAATTAGATTCAGTCATAAAATGGTCGCTACTCCATTGTTGTCTTTTATACCACTAATCGGAATAAAATATAAATTTTCACCCGTACGACATTGACAGCAAAAAGCAAAAGCTGCTAATTTGATATCCAATGCAAGGCGCTAAGTTATTGCTTATGTTCGCCAACATGGGCGATAACATTACAATATAGTTACCTTGAAATTTTTAACATCTAGCAATGTGGTTGCCATAGGGATAACGTATATTACAGTTAATTTTTATTTTTTCTTCCCCCGCGGAAACCCTACTAATTTCAGACGATTTTAATTCCATTTGCTCTATTGGAAGCTATATAATTTAAGTGTTCTGTTTTATTTTGTGCTATTTTCGAATACGGATATTTCTAACATCATGGTTGAGTACCAGGATATTTTTTTAAAGAATGAGTGTTGTAATTTTAATTGCTATAAATATATATCGTCCATTTTCACTTTATATATTTTACTTTAAAAAAAAGTTTTTTAACGTTCCTTGCTCGATGGAATTCGTGGCAAGAACTTGCAGTTTTTGGAACATTGCACGTTTTTAGTGCTTTTTATTTGATATTCATTATTAATTTTAATATACATTGTGTAATTATTTTATATAATATAAATACAATTATTAATTATATAATTGCTATAAAATTATAAGATTATTTATTATATATTGCATATTACTATTAGTGAATATTTTTTAGATTATATTGATATTCATTTTTTATTAATTTTGGTTATTTTCAATCTCTTCCTATATTCTTTATTTGAAATAGATTTTACTGTGTTTCAAAAGTTCTTTAAAATTATTTTCCGGACTATCTCTTACCGCTAGGCCGCCCATCTTGGATTCCATTCTAACGCTGCTTGGCATGATTCTTTATCGCGCCAAGCAGCGTTTAGCGCGTAGACCTAGGGTAACAAACTAGTTCCGCAATATCTGGTGTCTTTTTGCAACAAGTACATTCTGTACTGTCATCCAAACTTCATGCTGTTCACTTGAAAAAAAGTAAAAGATTAGTTTATGATTTTGAAAAAATTCCAATAGGTTGCATTAGGAATTTTTGCATCATAGTAAGAAGTAAATTGAATAGAAATGCTCTTTTTATTTTTGGAATTATAAACTGGACCCTGTAACTTGATGGTACAAAGGCTTGTTTTGTATTGATGGTGGAGTCTGGATTCTATCATGTGCAAAGTGCCTTCCTTGTGTCATGTTTTATAAAAGTTCACCGAGGTATCTTTTGTGTATGACCACTTGAACGTGTGATATAAAATGAAGCATTTCAAAGCAGCTTAGTTACAAACCACAAAACATTGATGAAAAAATCAAAATACAATTGACATAATCATAAAGAGGGTAATATTCTTTAGAGTACATATGTTTTTTTAATTTGAATAACTTATAATAGACATAACTTACAAACATTAAGGCTCTTCTGTATTTACAAAATGTGATAAAAAGTTATATTGTTTTGGTACTATATTTTTCTTATTACAAGATCCTGAGACTGCTATTCCAAAATGAATGCTATTTTGATCACCACTTTATCATGTACCTTTTTAGCTGTAGTTGCTGGTAGTGCAGTCTTTTTTGGATTCCAATGGGAATGATACATTATTTAAAGATGGAGCCTGAAACTTGTTGAAAAATTATACTCTTGGAGAAAATGGCAAGTACATGCATAATATACATTCATATTAGTAATTCATTTTTGATACATTTCTTTAAATTTCAAATGTTAATATAAATTAACTAATTGATACATTTTAAAGGTGTTTGCTCAAAAAGTGGAAAAATGACAGATTAGAGCTATACTGAGTATGTCTATTCAGCTACAATAACTGGTGCAATAGTATTTTATTATGTGTTTAAGTAATGGAGTGTAATTCACAGTAGGATGTTCTTAGTTTGTCTTCTTTGTTATAAAAACTATAGTTTGATAGTGATATTCGATTATTGTTTAGTCTTGTTAATGATGGATTATTTAAACTATCAGAACTTAAAATCCAATCAATTGTAAAATTTCAATGGAATCGTTGCAGGAACTTGCAGATTTTGGAACATTGCACGTTTTCAGTACTTTTTATTTGATATTCATTATTAATTTTAATATACATTACATTATATAAAATAAAATAATTACATAAATACAATTATTATGTGATAATCATATAACCTTCGTTATTTGTAATAATCATGTTATTTATAAGTATTATATTCTTATTTACTTATTATGCTTTACTATGTTTATTTATTATTACTATTTTGTTATTTATTTATAATTATTAAATTAAATGAGTATTCTTATGTGCTCTTCTATTACAATGCGATGTGGATATTATTTTTATAATTGCTATTAAATTATACGATTATTATATAAAATAGTTAAATCATACTATATGAATATATAATAATTATTACTATATAATATTATATATAATTACTATAAAATTATATCATAAGATTATTTATTAAATATTGCATGATATTACTATTAGTGAATATTTTTGTAGATTATATTGATATTCAGTTTTTATTAATCTTGGTTATTCTCAATCTCTTCCTATATTCTTCATTTGAAATAGACTTTACTGTGTTTCAAAAGTTCTTTAAAATTATTTTCCGGACTATCTCTTACCACTAGGCCGCCATCTTGGATTCCATTCCAACGACATGCGCTGCTTGACGTGATTCCTTATCTCGTCAAGCAGCGTTTGGCGCGTAGTCCCAGGATATCAAACTAGTTCCAATTGATATATTTGATTATTTTAAACAAAGAATTTCTCATCAAATTTTTATAATTAAATGAATTTCTCGGAGCAATCGCCCAGTGGTGCACACAAATAGGGGGGGGGAGCTGCCATAGAAGTCCGGACCCCCCAAGCCCTTGAGTTTTTTCGATTGATGATAATCTTATATATATATAATGTAAAATTTAATTAAGTACTTGTAATTAACAATTTATTTTATTAATTAATGCTAATTATCAATTCAATTACTTTTTTACTGTTTTTTTAACAAAATCAGAAGTATTAATTGGTGGTGACTTGAGATATGATACGGAGTTCGGGGACTTTCGACCATGGACACCCCCTAGAAAACTTTTGTGTGCGCTACTGACCGACCGGGCCACTTAAAAAAGCCCTGAGGGCCGCAGGTTGAGTACCGCTGCTTTATCTTCTTCATACTGCCAGTTACTTCAGTTATGGTTTCCTGAAATCAAATCAACAATTCTAATTGCAATTTACAGCATTATGTTCAGAAGGATCAAATAATTTGCAGGGTAAATTATATTCAGATATCTCGGTTATTTCTTAGTTATAATTAAAGCATACGATACACGCGTGCGCTCGCGTGATGCAGTGAGACCTCTATAACAAACGCGTCCATAGGAGCCCATGTTAAATTGCGTAAGTTTATGTACCTTTTTCTCAGAAACTACTTACTTCTCATAAATAAATTTTTACAGTAGGTTATGTGTACTATGAATAACACTTTAAAGAAGGGTTTTGTCTTTTTGTTAAAAATCAAGTTAATTATGAATTTTTTAAAAATTGTCAATTTTTTTCACCTAAAATTTAGTTTAAAAGAGTCGTATCTAAAACAGTTTGCTAAATATATCTAATTCCTTCCGTTAAAATGTGTAAACATGTTAAAAGTCTGCTTACTGAAAATTTGAGGATTATATAGTTAGTAGTTTTTGAGGAAAAAGTACATGAAGTGAAATGTTAATTTTGAAAAAACAGGTTTTAAAGTAAAAATTTGTAATTTTTTGAGCATTTTTACTTTTTTAGTAATTTTCAGAAGTATATGAAGGGTTTTTTTTTTACTCTTTGTATGTGTATGCTCATACAAAAGTCTTTCTAATTTTCTTTTTTTCATTGTTTTTAACAATTTTGCCTTTTTTTGGGATCTCGATGCTTTTGTTGGGCTACACGAATCCTACATGTGTCTAGTTTTTTGAAGCATGACACAGTTATAACTTAATTCAATATCACAATGTCTTAAGATAAATAATTTCGTTACATGACTCGTATTGAATTGTGCAATAGCTATTGGAGTTTTTAATTCTACAAATGTAGATCTTGGAATCACTGACCATATAGTGTTATTAACCGACTCGTTTGGGGGGGGGGGGGTATCTGGGTCTTTCCATGAAAACATTTTCTTAATAGCATTGGATCATAGATCTCTAAAAATTTGTTTTATCTAATTCATAATGGTGATGTGAGTTTATGATCATAGTCCCTTTCGTTACATTCAGCTTCTATCATTTGAAGTTTACACCAGGCATTAAAATCGCAGGGCACAGTTCATGTTGAGGGCTCTCGTTTGAAGACAGATGAAAATATACAGCCCATTAAGCAGTTTTCATGCTGTGTAAATCCATTGATGTAATTTCTAATAACCATACTACAATATCTTTGAATTTTTGATTTTTAAAAGTCGGGGAATGGGTTACGAGTTCTTAGGCCTTTTCTATCACTTAACATTTTTTTTTCTGTTTCGCTTTTAAGATATGAAAGACTTGTACCCATACACTTTTGGATAAGCCCAATACACTCTAATTTTTCCACTTGAACATCATTTGGATTCACGCTCATCAGAAACTTATACAAGGGAAACACTGGTTGCGCATCAAGAACTAGCTTCATTTAAAAAAATAAATATAATTTCTTATCATATTTTTTCATAGTATTTATAATTTTAAACAGAAATATTTGAACTTTTAGAAAATTTGAAAAAGTGAAAATCGATATTTTTTCGAAAATTCAAGTGCCGGAAACCCTGTTAATTCGAAAAAAGTTCGTTGTGTGAAAAATTCGTTAAATAAGGATTCATCTTTCAATACACTTTATTCATGGTTCCATGTTCGGTCCATGGTTGCGCAAAACTGAGGTTCTTAAAATGGAAGTCCGACTGTATTACATGTATTACAAATGTATGTATGTGAAACATTTAAATATTGTAACACATATATAATACTGGACGTTTACCCACCCGCTTCACTGGGTATTTCATGATGTCGCATAAATATATACTGTTTATATATACAAAGAGAAATCATATTGATATCCAAATCCTAGCATTAAGAGTTCGATAGTATTAAAAAATATGCTTATACCTGTAACTCTCGCCTCTTGATATCAAAAAGACAGAATGTCTAACTAACAAATTGTAATAATGTCTAAAATTTAAGTACAGTAGAACGTCGTTTATCCGAACGTTTATTATCCGGAGCGTCAAATATCCTAACCAAAGTCCGGATACGTTTTCGAATAGTGCAAGGCTCAACAGTTTTGCATGAGACCAAAAGTGACCGGAAAACCCAAGGCGAGGGATATTTGGGAAATTTCAGTTGTGTGATTTGGTAAACATGTGCGCGGAATATTAGGTCAGTTTGTTTCCAAGTGAGGGGGTGTACACGTGCTCTTTTGCAGAGTTTTGTTGACGTAGAAACCTGGATGGCATGAGATGAAGAAGACTGTGGATTTCCAATGCTAAATGATGACGAGATTGTGACTTCCGTGCAAGAAAAATCCGACCCTGTCGACAATAAAACGGATGAAGACAAGCACAACGAAAATAGCAAGGTTCCATCAAAGACTGACTCTTTTCTGCGTTAGAGAAAGCTATGGAGTGGTACGAACAACAATCAGAGTGCTGTTCTAGTCAACTATTGCTGTTCAAGAGAATCCGGGACCTTGCAGCGAAAAAACGAAGGTGTACAATGGTACAGCGAAAAATAAGTGATTATTTTCCACAATAAAGGTAAAATTGCGACATTTTGCATCTATTTTGCTTTTATTTCAAGCACGTTTCCCGCATGTGATGGTTTTCAATATTCGTATAGTGTCCAGTTTCATATACTGCATGGATCGCATTCGGTTTTCGTTTACCCGAACAATCGCGTATCCGAACGGTGTCCAGTCCCAATTGATTCGGATAAACGACGTTCAACTGTAGAATGATTTTTTGCGCTCTCGTAACCCAATAACCAAGTAGATTTCCGCAAAACCAAGAAGGGTTCGTGGTAGCCTAGTGGTCAAGGTAATAGACTCGTGGCTTGGCTGGCGTGTTATGAGTTCGAACAGAGTACCACTGAAGAGCCGCCGTGTAAGGGAGAAATGCATGTTAAATCTCTCGAGAGCTTAAAAATCCTCCCGTTGATGTGGTGTGGTCGTTAGGAGAGGAGGTGCCGCCAGCTCAAGTGTCATCCTCGGCACTTGACCATGGTTCAAAATGACGAGATCCTTCGCCAAAAGCCCTCGATTAGACGAAGAGTGTGACGTTAATTTTCTCTCGCTCACTTGCGTGTCATGGGTTCGAGTTTAGTACCACTGAAGACCCACCGTGTGAAGGGGGAGATGCACGTTAAATATGTCAAAGCTCAAATGTTCTCCCTTTGTTGTGGAGGGGGAGTTAGGAGAGAGGGGTGTCGTCATCGGCACTTGACCATGGTTTAAAATGACGTGGTCCGTCGGCAAAAGCCCTCGAATAACTGAATAGAGCGACGTCAAAATATTCACTCACTCTAAACTTTGTAACTGCAGTGCTAATGGAGAATAAAGTTTAGCATTTGCTGTTCAAAATTTAAGACAAAAAGAAAATTCCTGACCGAGAATTTAAAATCAACTGGTCTAATTCTTTTCAACTAGTCTCAAATAAAGTTTCATTCGCATTACTTTGTAACCATTGATTTTATTTTGTAATTTTTTTCTGATTTTATATCGTTTTTTTTTTTTATTTAATTGTTTAATTTTTTTGTAAGTTATTTGTTACAAAACGTTTTTGTATTTTCCTTTATTTTGCTTTATTTACTTCTGTGTGGAGCACAGGAATTATTTTAATTCTTCAATTAAAAAAATGCTTCGTTATTCTAAATAGTTCTAAAGTGTTATTTTAATTAACATAAGTTGTTGATATAAGTTTCTGATCCTGAGTTTTATTGTACCAAAATCAAGGCGGGGGGAAAAAAGTTTCTACCCTACTAACTAAAAGAATTAGAGAATAAGTTTCTCATATAAAATTAAATGTTCAGAAAAAAATCGATGTTATACAACGAAGGAAAAACCTGTAATTTTTTCAACCAAGGCACAACATAAGTCCCCTCCCTAAAAAAAAACTGGAAAATAAAATGTATTTTTTTATTTTAAAATTTTTCAAAATATCTTGAAGACTTAAAATTTGTTATCTTTGGGAAGGAAAATATATATGGTATTTTTAAAGTTCTCCAATCTGAATTGTGCATGACCTTGTCGACGAAGGTCATTTTACCACTATGAGTGCAAACTCTCCTTCCTTTCCCCGTTTGACCCCTGAACTTGGGAGTTGACTTCACTTGCTTCTGTGTTATTGGTCAGAGGTCACTGCCCCCTATCCCACCATGTTTGGTGGGATAGGGGGTTAACTCAGCCTCTTTCAACTCGAGAAGGGCAGTGCATGTTTGTGCAGTTTTGGGATTAGAACTCTGATTTAGACGCTATTCGCCATTTTTGCTTTTTTGTGAACAGCAATTTTCAACACCTTTAAACATATCCTTACAAAGTAAGTGTTCTATTTGTTTTTTAAGTGTTTAATTAATTTCATTTATTTGTTTAAATAACAGCAATTTTTGTTGTTATTCGAGAAAAATTTCTTTATAATTCTAGCACAAATTCTGAGATACGATTTCGAATGAATTAAGGGCATAAGTTCTTTTCATACGGACTTTTTTTTGGCGCCTTTTTCGGGCGATTCTGCGCCAGTTTCTGTCTACCCTGATTACCCCTGCTTTCCGGTCGGGTCCCGCGGGGTTTTCGTTTTATGGCGAAAAATGGAATTCTCTCTCTGACACCCTTCTTTTCATCTTGGATTTTCAACTGTTCAGACATAGATATTTCTGGACAAGAATTCACTGCCTTATTTTCTATTTCTTAATATTTATAAAGAATATTTATTTAATATTAATCAAAATAATGAAATATTTATTAATTTATATTTATACAAATTAATAATTTTTATTCTTATTTAATACTAAAATTAATAATTATATTAAAAATTATTTATAAAAAATAGTTATTTAATATTTATTAAAGTTTATTTTTAATTATTGATTAGGTTGAATATTCTTTCATTATTAGGTTGTATTTCAATTCTTTTATTATTACCGTATTTCTTATTCATATTACTTATTAATATTTCTTTTTAATTACTGAAAAATTATTTAATTATTGCTTAGGTTGACTTAATTCTGTCATTATTAGGAAATATATTCTTTTATTATTAATGTGCCTTTATCCATATTATTTATTATTATTAGTTATTTATTAACATTCATTTTTATTTATTGATAAATTATTCCAGTTATAGATTAGGCTGACTATCAATTTTTATATTATTATTAATTTACAAAGAGATTAATTTAAATTTTAAAAACCTTGTTATTTTATATACCTTTAAATATTGTAACCTGTTCCCTCTAACCAAGGGACTATTTGCAGTGTTTATCCCAAGTATAAGAAAGTTGTCAGAAACAGTTCCTGTTTTATTTTCTAGCAAAACGGTCACATTTGGGGAGAAAAAGGGAGTATTTAATCTTGATTTTGTTTATGAAATATGTAGGGATAAGAAACTATTTTTAGATTTTGCAAGAAAAACTCATCTGATTAAATTAGAATTTTTTTACTGCAATTGTAATGTTCTGATGAAGTTTGGGAAGAAAAATTCTATTTTAGATGGTTAATCATAGATTTGCAGAAATTCCAGGAATAACAAGGTACGTGGTTCAACTAAAACCATATCTCATGGCTTGTATTTCAACTAAAATCATACATTTTGGCTTGTGGTTTAGTAGCAGCAAACTAAAATTAAATGAGATTTTTCGTCTCGCTTATCATTTGATCATGGGAACCAGAACAAAACAGACCAACGCTTATTTCTATTTATGTTCTGGTACAGTTGCAGATTGGGGGCAATTTGGCATTGAAGTTATTCTATATTATGCAGAAGTTGACAAATCGAATTCAGAGGGGAAGCAGTACACAACAAATCTTGTGAGATTCTAGTCAACATTTTAAAGGAATGGATAGAGCCTGGAACTATGATTTTTCCAACAAATGGAAGGCATTTAAAAATTTAGTACAAGAAGGGTTTGATCATTTGACGTTAAATCATAGCCTTCATTTTGTAAATCCAGTAACGAATTGCCACACAAATACCATAGAAGGCACTTGGAAGCATGTTACAGATTCACTCCCTACCTGCAATAGAAAAATAGATTTAAAATTTCATTTGTTGCTGTATATAAGTTTAGAAAATGATGCGAACAGAAGGGAGTGGATTGTTTCAATAAGTTTTTAGAAATTGTTAGGGACATCAACTAGGCTGAAAGGGGCTTAGGTCAAATTCTTTAAAAGGGGAATTTAATCAAGATTTTTATCACCATGATTTTATAACAATCTATCTTGCTGACAAGTGATGACTTTGGCTGTTGTGTGACAGTTTTTTATACATAAAGTGCTGCAAGGTAAGTTAATTCTATTTATTTATGTTATAAGCAAGAAAAAGATTCTCCTTATATTTAATTTATGACTTTAATTTTAATGTTAATTTGCTTTAATATGTTAAATTTTAATGTTTCTCTTCTAGGCTTAATGATGATAAACAGAACAATTTGTTCATTACTATTCTAAATCACTTAAAAAAAGATTTTTATTCTTAAATTCAATGCAGTATTGCTAAAATAATCATTAACTATTTACATTTAGTTCTATAAAAATTTGTCCTTTCACTACTTTTTTAGTTTAATATTATGTAGGAAAAAATATTACGTTTCATTTTTATGCTTCTACTAAAGTTAAAAAGAATTCTCCACCATTCATTTTCGTACAGAGGTGGGTGGGGGGAGGCAAACTTAGATCGAAGACGGGAACTTTGCAAAACTGTTTAGTCAAGGGGAAGTATCGCGGCGTTTCGTGGCGGCTAAGGGGGAAGGAGGGGGGGAATGCAACCCTGTGCTTCCCTTAGCGACTGCTGTCGCCGAAAAAAAGGCGATTTTTGAAAAAAGTCCGTATATCGAACTTGTTCCGAATTAAGTTTTAGTAAAATAAAAAGTCAAAACTTCAAAATTGATTTGCTGGAAAGTTTTGACACGAGATTTATTACATTTTAAGAGGTTCATAAGTTTCGGTTGTAAAATTTAAAGTGACGTGGGAGGAGGTTCAAACCCCTCGTAGACCATTATTTTTTAAAAAATTATTATTGGCATCTACTTCTCTCATCTGCGTGTTTTTTTAATGTTACGTTCTCCGTAAAACAGCGTTTCTCAAACTGTGGGGCGCGCCCTCCTAGGGGGGAGTGTAATAATTCTACGAGGGGGGCGCGAGCATAGTGAAAAGTCGAAAACAAAAGATTATTTAAGAAAATCATAAATTCACGAGAAAAAGTAAGCAAACAAAATATATTCTGGCATAAAAAAATAAAATCAGCCTTTTCACCGATATAATACACTATTAAATGTATCAGTACTTTACAGTGTATTTTATAGTTAATTTAACAGTACTAATTTTAAGAACAAGTTTAAAAATTACCAGTGGTCTCCCATGGGCTTGTCATATAAAAATATTTAAAAATTAATAGTTTTCTTTATAATTTGTACGGTTTGTAATTAATTTCTTAACTGCCGGTTAAGAGTTTCGCACTCCCCAATGCCACCGTTTTCCACGCAGGCGCGCGTATGTGGTGTAATTGGGGAGAGAAAAGGAATAAAGAAGCTATTTCTATGATATAAGCAAATCATTCACACTGTCATAGTCCTTTTATTACATTCTAAAGCCTTCGGAATAATTTTATGCATAGTAGCGCACAGAAAAGATCCTTCTTCGGAAAGACGTATATATGCGTCCTTGGCAATTATCGTTTTGGTTAGAGAGACGTTTATATACGTCGGTGGCACGTAAGAGGTTGAAGTTGCGTTGTAGCTTTAGCGTCAAAATATAGTAGTATTGAATTCAATGTATTGTTATTGTATGGAAGGGGGGCGCGATGAAAATTCTGACTGAATATTGGGTCGCGAATATTCAAAGCTTGAGAAGCACTGCCGTAAAAACCTGCATATGCCGCAGGATTTAAATGTTTTCATAATTATGTTCATTTACCGAATGCACAATGTCATTCAGGAATTGTGTGCACTTAGTGATTTTTTACTCTGTTTGAATATTTTGCAAAATACATTTAAATTGATTTGTATATTTCTTAGCGAAATTTTAATTCGACTCTATTCTGTAGAGTTAAAAACATTCTGATCACTCTGTTTAAATTTTAGTTCTTATTTTGTATGGAAAACACACGTGTGCTTTTTTAAGCCTAACAAGTAATGCAAAAAAAAAAATTTTAAGTCAATTCGTACTTAGATCAACAAAGAGAAATTATATTTTAGTTACTTTCATTAAATAGTTTCAATTAATATAAATATGTATATACATATGACAGAATCACAATATTAAGTGCCAAAATAGAAAGCGATTTCCTTGTAATTTTCCTTTCTATATATGGTGTTGGACTATTTGTTGTTTGTTTGTTACTATTTATTCATTCATTAATTTAATTCTAATAAAATTTTGTAAAAAAGAAATCACATTCTCAGAAACTGGTGCTATCTCAGGTAGGATTCGAAACCACGATCTTTGGGTTAGAAGTTCAACGCGCTATCCATTGCGCTACAGGTTCACATCGATTGATTATCTTTTGGAAATATGCTGTTGGACTATTGTTTTTGTTTGTTATTAATTATTCATATTTTAATTTAACGAATTGATATTTGAAAAACATCAAGTGTCATCCACTACAAGTTTTAAAAAATGTATTTGAACTTGAATGGATGAGTAGAAAGTATTTTGTTAACAATTGAAAATTTGTACAAGATTATATATATGAAGGGAGTGAACTAATAGTAGAGAAATTGAAAAAGAGAAATGTCGTGTTTTCACAGTTCCACATCTAATCAGTTAAATACCCTTAGCACAACTTTTCTATACCCTTTTCTGACGCTGTTTCTGTTACGATATTATCTTTATTAAAATTACAAATAATTATTTTTTACTTTTTGTTGTAGAATATCACATACATTTTTCGAAGACTCGTCTTTTCCCCCCACACTGAGCATTTTAACGGAAAATTATTCTAAATTTAAATTTAGGTGTACATATGCTATGCTGCATGATCTTCGATTGTATTCTGAAAGTAGAAAAATTTCGTCTGTGTGGAGTTAAGCTTTTTTTTTAAAAAAATTTAATGTGTGCTTATTTTTTAACTTTTGTCGTTTGAAGGAGAAATTT
Organism: Trichonephila clavata; assembly: GCA_019973975.1. Lineage (NCBI taxonomy): Eukaryota > Metazoa > Arthropoda > Arachnida > Araneae > Nephilidae > Trichonephila > Trichonephila clavata. The sequence goes on along the minus strand of BMAO01033842.1, from coordinate 2,861 downwards.
CTCGAGGTATTTCGTTAAATTCGTGTCAAGGCTAATTTTGATAAAATATTCAAGCAATTTACTTTTTCTTCTATTGTTGAATTTTCGCGTATTTCTATTATCATGGACTAGCACAGCACACTGCTGTATTTGGCGACAAAATTTTTTCGCCAAATGGCACCAAGTAAAAATCCACGTTTTTCAAAATGGCGTCGGAGACAAACAAGAGGGAAAGACATGGTTTTCAAAATGGCGTCAAAAGACGAAAAACATTGAAAGAACGTAAAAATACCATAATAAAAACAATTATACAAGTAACGAATATTATGATTACTACATATAATAATGGTATTTTTATATTATATTTTTAAAATACTTGCATAATATATATTAAAATTAATAATGAATATCAATTAAAAAGTACTGAAAACTTGCAATGTTCCAAAAATTGCAAGTTCCTTCAACGAATTTCATCGAACAAGGAACGTTAAGAAAAACATTTTTAAAAAATAAAAATGAATTGACGATATTTCTATAAATATGATTATTTCTATAAATAAACGATTTATAGAGATAATTTAAATTGTTTCTATAAATCATTTATTTGCAATTCATTTTTATTTTTTAAAAATGTTTTTTTTTTTTCACGTTCCTTGTTCGATGAAATTCGTCGAAGGAACTTGCAGTTTTTGGAACATTGCAAGTTTTCAGTACTTTTTAATTGATATTCATTATTAATTTTAATATATATTATGCAAGTATTTTAAAAATATAATATAAAAATAAAAATAAATTAAAAGTAAAAAAAAACTTTTTTAAGAACAAGCTTTTATTTAAACGCGCTAAAAAGAATAAAATAAACTTTTCCTTTAAAACTTTTTTACTATCAACTTATAACGTCATTACACAATTTATATGATATAAAAGCTTGTCGCGAGATTTAAGTACTCGTATTTACTTAGTTTGAATTTTTAAAACTAAAATCAATCAGGTCAAGTTATTTATTTTACTTGTTTATCTACACAGGTAAATCTCGCGACAAGCTTTTATTATTAAAAGCTTTTATTTAACTTACAATGTATGTATGTAATTTGTTCGGGTGGAATCTTGCAACTCAATTTTGAAGCTGATATCTTCCTCCCATTGAGCTGAAATTTTGTATACACGTTTAGTTTGGATGACAATGCATGTTTTGACCATTTATATTCCGATATTGCAATTAATTAAAAAGATATTAATTAAAAACGTTAAACTAGTTTTGGGCGCCAACTTGGATATATCTGCATTGTTGTAATAATTTTATTGTTACAACAATGACAAAAGTTGGCGTCGAAAATCGGTTTTCAGCCAAACTGGAATTTCATAACGTTGCGCTATTGACAGTATTAATTAACTTTGTCTAAAAAATAATTACATTTCTACAACGTAAAAACAATCTAATTTCTACAACGTATGCAATTTTTTTTACAAATTTCTATCTATTTCCTTGGATTTAAATTCAAAACAAAAAAGTAGAGCTATTTTTCAAGTAGATTGGTACATTGTATACCTTTCTCAACGCTGCCAAGTTAAACTGAGATGGAGTATTGAAGAAATTCTTTAAATAATTTATCTATCTTTAATCTATGAAACTCAGACAAAAAATAATTACAGAATCGGAAAGATCATTTTTTTAATGTATCTTACCCATCAAAAAGGAATCCGCTAGGAAAACAATAAGAGAAAAATATTATCTAGAAATGCAATATATTTTCGATTAAAAAAATAATTTTACAATAAAATGAAGTAATTTTTTAAAGAAATTTTCTAATTTTAAGCCTACGAGTAATTTAAATATACCTCATTTTATCACCAGTAATCTAAACACACACTACGACATGTGTCCTTAAATTTAATTACAAATAGAATCTGTTAATTTTATTTGAATTTAATTATTGATTTTTTCAAAATCAAGTTTCTAAAGATGATCTGAGCAATTAAAAAAAAATAGATTCTTACGTAGAAGATATTCAATGTCCAGCAAAAAATTATCATTATTTGATAAAACTTTCTTTTTTGATTACAAAATGCGTTTTTAGTCTTAAGCATTTTATTGATTAATACAAATATTTAAACGCCTTTTGAAGTTTTTAATAAACAATTTAAATTTTCTTCTAATATGTTAGAGAAATACATCCCTTATCTTCAAAATATTTCAAATAAATAATATATTCTTTAAGTTTTTCAAAAATAGTCAAAATTTTAATTAAACATTTAATAACTTTGTCATTTATGAAGATAATCTCACTAAACCTTTTTTTTTCGTGTGTAGAACAATGTTAGCCAAAATCTGCACGAAGATTGAAAAAATTGCTTAAAAATTACGGATTTAAAAAAATTGTGTTTTTAGTCTAATACCATTTTGCGAGAATTAATTCAGCTAAACCAGGGATGGGCGAACCAGCGTTCAATGAGTTGAACATGCTGAGAAACCTGTCCAGCGATAACTAAAAAGTAAAAAATAAATTAAATGTAAAACTTTTTAAGAACAAGCTTTTATTTAAACGCGCTAAAAAGAATAAAATAAACTTTTCCTTTAAAACTTTTTTTACTATCAACTTATAACGTCATTACACAATTTATATGATATAAAAGCTTGTCGCGAGATTTACCTGTGTAGATAAACAAGTAAAATAAATAACTTGACCTGATTGATTTTGGTTTTTAAAAATTCAAACTAAGTAAATATGAGTACTTAAATATTGCGACAAGCTTTTATATCATATAAATTGTGTAATGACGTTATAAGTTGATAGTAAAAAAAGTTTTAAAGGAAAAGTTTATTTTATTCTTTTTAGCGCGTTTAAATAAAAGCTTGTTCTTAAAAAAGTTTTTTTACATTT
>BMAO01033841.1:0-20826 GCA_019973975.1 Trichonephila clavata | reverse complement strand
ATTAAATGTAAAAAAACTTTTTAAGAACAAGCTTTTATTTAAACGCGCTAAAAAGAATAAAATAAACTTTTCCTTTAAAACTTTTTTTACTATCAACTTATAACGTCATTACACAATTTATATGATATAAAGCTTGTCGCAATATTTAAGTACTCATATTTACTTAGTTTGAATTTTTAAAAACCAAAATCAATCAGGTCAAGTTATTTTACTTGTTTATCTACACAGGTAAATCTCGCGACAAGCTTTTATATCATATAAATTGTGTAATGACGTTATAAGTTGATAGTAAAAAAAGTTTTAAAGGAAAAGTTTATTTTATTCTTTTTAGCGCGTTTAAATAAAAGCTTGTTCTTAAAAAAGTTTTTTTACATTTAATTTATTTTTTACTTTTTAGTTATCGCTGGACAGGTTTCTCAGCCTGTTCAACTCATTGAACGCTGGTTCGCCATCCCTGGTTTAGCTGAATTAATTCTCGCAAAATGGTATTAGACTAAAAACACAATTTTTTTAAATCCGTAATTTTTAAGCAATTTTTTCAATCTTCATGCAGATTTTGGCTAACATTGTTCTACACACGAAAAAAAAGGTTTAGTGAGATATTATCTTCATAAATGACAAAGTTATTAAATGTTTAATTAAAATTTTGACTATTTTGAAAAACTTAATAATATTTATTGAAATATTTTTGAAGATAAGGGATGTATTTCTCTAACATATTAGAAGAAAATTTTAATTGTTTATTAAAAACTTCAAAAGGCATTTAAATATTTGTATTAATCAATAAAATGCTTAAGACTAAAAACGCATTTTGTAATCAAAAAGAAAGTTTTATCAAATAATGATAATTTTTTGCTGGACATTGAATATCTTCTACGTAAGAATATTTTTTTTAATTGCTCAGATCATCTTTAGAAACTTGATTTTGAAAAAATCAATAATTAAATTCAAATAAAATTAACAGATTCTATTTGTAATTAAATTTAAGGACACATGTCGTAGTGTGTGTTTAGATTACTGGTGATAAAATGAGGTATATTTAAATTACTCGTAGGCTTAAAATTAGAAATTTCTTAAAAAATTTTATTTTATTGTAAAATTATTTTTTTAATCGAAAATATATTGCATTTCTAGATAATATTCTTATTGTTTTCCTAGCGGATTCCTTTTGATGGGTAAGATACATTAAAAAAATGATCTTTCCGATTCTGTAATTATTTTTTGTCTGAGTTTCATAGATTAAAGTTAGATAAATTATTTAAAGAATTTCTTCAATACTCCATCTCAGTTTAACTTGGCAGCGTTGAGAAAGGTATACAATGTACCAATCTACTTGAAAAATAGCTCTACTTTTTTGTTAATTTAAATCCAAGGAAATAGATAGAAATTTGTAAAAAAATTGCATACGTGTAGAAATTAATTGATTTTACGTTGTAGAAATTAATTATTTTTTAGACAAAGTTAATAATACTGTCAATAGCGCAACGTTATGAAATTCCAGTTGGCTGAAAACCGATTTCGACGCCAACTTTTGTCATGTTGTAACAATAAAATTATTACAACAATGCAGATATATCCAAGTTGGCGCTCAAAACTAGTTAACGTTTTAATAATATCTTTTAATTAATTGCAATATCAGAATATAAATGTTCAAAACATGCATTGTCATCCAAACTAAACGTGTATACAAAATTCAGCTCAATGGGAGGAAGATATCAGCTCAAAATTGAGTTGCAAGATTCCACCCGAACAAATTACATACATACATACATACATACATACATTGTAAGTTAAATAAAAGCTTTTAAAAAACTTATTTAATAGGATCTTTTGTTAGAACATATTTCTGACATTATTCAGCTACAAGCGTGTGTGCTCTATGTTTTAAAACGATTTATAAGACATTTTTGTCCAATAATTCATTGGTACGTTCCGTTTCACTGGAGCAAATCTGCCAAGAAAGCTTTAATAGAGACAACATACCAATTACACATAAAATGATGTTAATAAATTCTAGTTTATTTTTTACTTCGGAGGCATGCAGGAAATAGGTTGCCAGGAATACTGTGTTTGCGTTTGTTGCATAATTTTCGCACTTTATTACCTGTACCAGTGAAACGGAAAAGTACCAATTATTTTATATTACTATTGCATTAGTTAATATTGAAGATTATTGGACTTTCATTATTTGGAATGACCTTATCTTAGGATGCATTTTTAGGTATCTCTAATTTGGTGATATATTCTATTTATAAGCAGCTTGATCTACTTTATTTAATCTAATAATTTTATGTTATAATGCTATAAATATTCCTTAATATTTTATATCCAGATATCCATATTAGAGTTACTCTGATGTTCAATGTTACTTCCATGTACTTACTCTAGATTACTACATGTAATTTACGGAGATAATATCATTTAGTACGTATTATCAAAACCTATTGGCGATAAAAATGAAACTAATTACCTGGATACCAATTCAGCGTCTAAGACACATGAAATCCTAGTTACCAAACTTGGTTTATTATTAATACAGTTTGCGATTGTTGCGATAACACTTAATACCGTAAATATCTATTATTTTGAAAACAAAGATATATTTATTTAGTTTTATACTAAAGAATAATTACATAAAAAAAATTATATCTTTATATTATTTTGTAATTTCGGTACTTTTTGTACTATCTCAACAGTCCTGACTCTATTAATAGCCAAGTTGGCTTGGCTAATAATAGCTTGGTTAACTCGCCAAGTTGCAACCCCAATTTCTATGTTCGTACGCGCTGAATTGGCAACCCGGTGCTTCGTTTCATATAAATGGCGACAATAGGTTTGATAGTACGTATGCAGCATAATTTCCTCAATAAAGCAACATTGGCAGCAAAATTAAAGTTTGATATTGGGAAATAGGGAAAAAAAACTGTACTTACGTACTATTGCAACAATGCCAATGTTCAAGATAATTCGCCAAATTAACAATCCTGATTTTGCATGTATCATACTCTCTGAATCGGCAACCATGTTCTACATTTCATATAACGTCGCTAATAGGTTCCAATAATGCATAAGAACCCCAAAATTATTATTATATAAGCACTTTTCATAAAAAGAAAATGCTTTAGAAATATTCACTTTTTTCTCTTTTTTCCCAGGAAATTGCATTGTTTCGTTTGTGTCAGTGTCTGTGATAATAATCTTAAAACCAATACATATGTTATTCTAATCAAGTGACAGTATAAAATAATTCATTTTTATGTTTTTCCAACCTAGTCGCTTTATAGTTAATAAATATTTAGGTATAGTTATGATAAATTTTCAGTAAAAAAAGTATTTTTTGTATTGCAAAAATAAAATACTAAAGCAACATAAATAAATATTTTTTGTATATTCTTAACTAAATACCTATTCAACCACTCGCTATTTTACATTATTTCGATAGCTTAAGACTAAATAGTCGACGAAGAGTCTTACAACAGAAGCGTATAAATTCAAAATAGAAAACCAAAGTATTCTTTTCTAACGCTTACAGAATCCACTACCTCAAGAGTTATATTGTATAGCTTTATGGGGACACAAGCCAATAAATCAAAATGCTGGAAGCATCTGAAACAAACCACAAAGAAGAGTTTGAAGCGTTTTCTGTTTTTCAATGCACGCTGCATTCAACAGCTAAGATGAGGCCTCATGTCGAGAGTGCGAATTTGAAAGACTTTGGAATTGACTTGTTTATCAAACTGTTGAGGCTGAACTGCAAACCAACACGTTTACCAGTCACGTTCTCGAAAGAAATAGAAAAGTAAATATTCAGTTTGAACTGTAAATTTTTCTCCTCTGTTTTTCTTCATCTTTTTTAAACGTGGGGAGAGTTTGAAATACCATAGGAAATAGATATATGAGAACCAAAGGGAAAAAATGAAATAAAAAAATTCGGACATTTTTTTCAAAATATTGTCGCAACTTATATTCTAGAATATTTATTCCACATATTTATACCAGAATATTTATGTGATACTATGGTCAGCTATTTCATTTTGCTATAAATTAAAACTATATGAGACATTCTCAAATACCTTCTCAATAATACTTTCTTTTCTTTTGGTTTTAGTATAATTAATTAAAGTATCCGACTACCTAAAATTGTGAATTTTGCCAAAAATTGACAAATATCTTTTATGATTTTATTTCGTAGGCCATCTTATTGGCTTTACAAAACACCATGTTTTATTATTTTACAATCACTATCATTACTTAAGCATAATGTAATCCTTTAAAATACATTACACTGAAAAAGGTTTTTTTAATTCGCAAAAGGGGACATCATTGCACAAAAAGTCTGAAAAATAATTAACTGTAATTTTTTGTGTACGTTATGTATAATAGTGGAAGTGTTTAACTTCATATTTATCAATCACGTTTTATTACAAAATTCACAGTCCCTTATGTGAATATAATCAAAGTTTTTTAAAGCAATTTCATATAATAACTAAGATAAGTGCTCTAGTTTTTGTAAAAATTAAAATATCTCTATTCTGAAGATCATTTCAAAATGAATAGCAAAGCAACACATCAAAGTTAAAAAATCGGAAATTTTGTTCACAAAAGTCTTGAACAAAATGGGAACCGCGTTTACGCAATTTTTTGTAAGTTTTTACCCATTTTTTCCTTTCTAGTATTAGTAATTTCTTTTTCTCTTCTTAATTTTAGAGTGTTTTCTTAAAATCCACTAAATAAATCTAAAAACACAAAAAATATATCATTATACACTTGACTCTCGATAATATGAACCTCTCGCTTATTCGAAGTATATGCTCAGTCCTAGAAAACTCTTCATATTTGAACTAAAACAATACGTTTGTACAATCAATACTTCAAAGTAAAATATGTGACTGGCTAGACTACAACATGCGATAATTCGAAGTTATATTATATAACTCTCTAAAATTTGAACACTAACTATCATGCAAAGTCCTGTAGCAAACAGGCTGGAGTTACAAGTTTTGTGTTGTATTGCCTCTTCTTATCTTCCTGTAACATAAGCCTTTTGATATCCATCTCTCTGCTACCGCTTCTTAGTGTTTTCCGTTTCTCCAGCGAAAAGACTATTTTTTCATTTTCCTTCTTTAAATGGACAATGGAACAACCGCACCTCTTGTCAGCCGTCATATCTTATAGTACGTGACCATACTACACATCTGTTTTAGAAAGGATGGTCCGCTATTGTGAAGAAGAGATGCATAGGATTGTGTATGAATGTATTGAATGTATTCTTTTAATACAGGACTTTTAACATCTATGTAATATTTGTACTATATAATATGTACTTTTAAAAATACTTTAAAATATTTATACATATGTACATTGTTGTTTATTATTTAGTTTCAAATTTAAATGGTTAGAAAAAAATATATCTTCTGTATTTTCTCGCACTTGATATTCCAACTCTTGATAATTCAAAGTTTTTCATCGGTCCTTCAACTTCGAATTATCAAGAGTCGACTGTACATTCATTTTTTAAGAAGAAAATGTGGTCACGCAAGTAGTCGATCCTTAAAAAGGAAGAAAGTTATATTCTGATTGTAGCTGTTACTTGGCTGATTTTTAAGTATCGCAGTATTTTTCATGACTACGTAATGTTTTTTGAGATACTGATATATCCTTTGATATCATTAAGCTTTCGATTGTACTAAGAACATTCGGTATTGTGTATAATTGCAACAGTTACAAAGCTCAAGGAACTCGCCAAGTTGGCAACCCCATTTCTCATGTATCATACACATTGAATTGACAATCATGCGATACGTTTCATATTATGTCGCAATAGGTTGCGATATACGGTACCAAGCATTCTTGCAGCCTCATATCTTCTTTTAGAAAGAACGAGGACTTGACTTTCTAAGCAAAACTGCGTTTAGATATTATTTCATCATAAACCTTTTCTTTCTGCAGTCATTTTCGGGGGGAAAAAACAATATTAATTTGACCTTTAGTTAACAATGAAGATATTTTCGAATTGTATGTATTTTACAATATTTCAGAACCTGGAGTTTTTTCTTATTTGTTATGACCTCGTAAATTAACCTTAACCCCTTGGTATTTGAATTTTGCTAAACACTTCTTCATGTTTCTAGTTGACAAAAGTAACATGTTTGGTATATGTCTGGTCTGTAGGTCTAATAATTTAAAAACGGGAACTTTTACATGTAACGCTCCTGTAAACCTCTTGTGACTCGATTTCCGCAAAACATGTCCTTTTACAAAACAAAATATAGATGCTTGTAAGTTTCTAATCGCTTAGACCTATAGACGCAGATTATAGTTTAAGACTTTGGAAACAAGAATTTTAGATAAAACACACTAGAACCCTTTTGCAGTCTACTTTTCAAAACCATTGTTAGTGGAAAGATATTAACAAAAGTAACATGCCTGGAACAAATCTGTTTTTCAACAACAGTTTTATATTTTACCTATTAATAAATATTCGAAAATTTATGTATATTTAAAAAACTTTACTGCAGAAATAATTTTATGAATTTTTTTCAAATCTTCTTTATATTATATGCATTAATGAATGATTACAAATCTATCAATATAAATTCATTTAAAATGTTATTTATTAACATATAAATAATACATAATAATTATATATTTATACGTAATCTGCGAGCTCAAATGTTCTCATCAATTGACTGTGAATCAGATTTAAGATGCACATTTGCAAACGATACCTTGTAGATTCTTATTGGGCCGCTTAAAAATTATTCAATCTTTTCTAATATAATCTGACATATCCAAAAAGCATCAATTTTTTAAAAAAAATATCCTGTAGCAGTAACAGGTTCACATGAAAAAAAATGTATATATTTATTGTAAATCAAGGAATTTGTGAAATGCTTAGCTGTATACATCCTATTCTTCTAAAATACGTAACAATTACAAGTTTCAAGTTATTTTAAAGATTAATAAAATATAATAAATATTTCTAAAAATTGCCCGTTGAAATAATATACACACACTTCGTTGAAGATGGCTAGTTAACACTATACAGTAAATCAAATCAAGGGCAGCTTTAAAGGTATTTATTTACAGTAGTAGCCAGAACCAGGGCTTCGAACCGTAATGTTTTCGTTCTGGGTCAACTAAAAAAATATATCGGTTCAATTCTAGTTTTCGTTTTACCAAAAATAACGATTTTCGGTTCATTTCTGAATGAATACTTTTTTTATATGTACAATCTAATTTATTTTAAAAATATATATAATTCTATCATAAACAAACAATATCATACTATCAAAGTTTAGAAGGTATCCTTCTTTTTTAAATGGTACTCTATGTGAGTTGATACAATTTACCAGCATGTACGATACGAGTGGTGAACGGAGAACGATGAACACTTGCATAGTTATCCATTAACAAAATCGTATTTGACAACTAGCTTCATAATTATGTTTATTATATGTGCCCTCATCTCTTGACGCTCACATCATACACTTGGCTTTGCAATAATTATGTAAAAAATATATATATTTATTTATTTAACATAAGAAAATTGCCTCTAGTTATTAATTTATCTTTTAATGTGGTTTCACTGGATTACTGTTGTATAGGAGAATAAATTTCAAACCGAAAACGCATGTCCAAGCCTAACATGTAGCGGGAGCAGCTATAACCATCATTGTAATTTTACACAAGTGCGAATAGGTAATTTTATTTTCTTCCCAAAAATCTAAAATAATATGCAGCCTTCGTACATTGTCAAAATTATTCAAAATAAAATCAATGTCAATCTCGGTAGAAATAGACGATCTATGTGTTTTCAAATCAAATTCTTTATTTTTTAAAAAAAAGTCTCAGAATCATCTTGATTTTCACTGATTTCACTAGGAGATTGTGTTTCCTCGTTTACGATCAAGTAGGATTTTCCCCAAAATTCAAATTTGTTCCAAATATTCTTTAAATGTTACACAACCTATACTTTTTGACATGGAAAGCAAAATTTGACAGCATGGGTCCAAATAAACTGGTTCTTCTAAACTATCCCTTTCTATGACTGGCCCCCTATTAAATAACAGATTATATAAAATATCTGCAAATAAGCATTTATATTTTTGTCTTTTTACTTTGCAATGGGTCCATACTCTGTAAAAATCGCTTTAAGTTACTTCTTCACTTTGTAGTTTCAAAATAGCTTCCGATAGGAGTTAATTTTAAGGTGGTCAGAACGCCTTTAAAACTAACTTTTCGTCAAAATATCGTTTTCCGTTTGTGATTATATATGAAAAATTAATCTTTTATCTTTCTAAATCTGTTAAAATTTTGTTTCTATCTTAATTAGAAGCCGAGTTACAGCTTTTTTAATATTACTTGATCATGAATTTATCTTCCCGGAAATGGGTTTCTGCTAACCGGAAATGGCCCAAATTGTTTGTTTACGTTTCTCTTTCATGGTATATGACATGAAACATTATAATTAATATACGAATATTTAGTCTGGAATTAAAATAGAATATTTGAGAATAAATGTAAATGTGTGTATCTGTAAATACATTTTTCCTTTTTTATGTATAAAATCTGGCAGCAAATTTGTTGTTCAGTGACTTTGTTTACATATATGTTTGATTTTCATGCTGAAAGAATCAACAGCGTAGAAAAGTTATTGAATAATTTTATTATGTTCTATTTTGGCTTGAAAATGGTTAAAAGTATTGCTAGAAAGCATAAGAGACAATTTTATGGTAATAAATACAGCAAAACTTCGAAAAATATCATCAATTCAACATATGTTCCTGAATGCACTGCTAGCTCTACAAGGTTGGGAAATGAGAGTTTGTCAACTTTAGAAGAAATGCCTGGTCCTCTGTTTGGTAACACAGTCATTGATATTGAGCTTATTGTGGATGCATTTCTTTGCTCAACTTTGCTGCCCAAAATGTTTTGCTGAAAAATTATAGCTTTTTGAGGATTCCAAGTATGGATTAAGCTATGATTTTACATTAAATTATAAAAACTGTGCTTTTTTCTTTTGCATTTGCTTCATCAAAAAAAGTTGTAAATGCACCTGTCATATATTCCAGGCAAGCGTACGGTATGCGGCAGATTGGTATGCGGCAGACGGTTTGCTGGTGCATTTAAATTATCCTCAACATTAAATTTGCCTCGAATGACCAAAATTGCTTTCAAAAATCAGGAAGCAAAGCTTTTAAAAGAGGTTCAGGAAATAACTGAGGAATCCATGAAAAAAGCTGCTACTGAAATTGTGGACGAAAAACAAAATATTTCAACTGATTTTGTAAAATGTGGCATATCTGTGGATGACACATGGTAGCATAGAGGCAAAATCTATATGAACGGCTGTGTTGCTGCGATATCACTTAACCCGTTACTGCCCAGTGATCTATTTATAGATCACCTCCCACTTAGAACTCCCAGTGAAAAGGATATCTTTTAATCACACTTCGTATTGTCATTGGCTGGTTTCCTTACACATGTGGCCTCACCCCCAAACGAGATTTGAAGTATTCTTTTCCTGAGCAGTCCAGCAGCTAGCGTGTGATGTTCGCCATTTTGAAACTTCAAAATACAGTTTTCAATTTTGTATCCAACAGAAGAAAAAAATTAAAAGTAAGTTATACTTTTTTTATGTGTTTTACATTTTCAATACCTCTTTAATTATTCTGGCTTATTTATAAAAGAAAAATAACTGTTTTTATTATTAAAATGTAAGTTTAAACATGCTGATCTATAAATAGATCGCTGGGCGTTAGTGGTAATTTTCCCCCGTTTCATTTCTTCCAGAATGTCTCGGCGTAAAGCGTTATAATATATGTTTTCTAAGGAAATAGAGTCTGATATAATTGCTTTACCGCCTGATGTGGATGAGTTAACTGACGAAGAGTAGTTTGATGATAACGAAATGACTACTCCATCGATAAAAGATCTGTCAGCCAATGTAGAAATTTGTGCACCCATGTAAGAAATAGAACAATATGAATCCACTAGAAAATTTTGAAGAATTTTTGTCTCCAGAATTTTACGAATATTTAAAAAATGAAACAGAAAGATATGCAAAAGAGTGGAAAAATAAGCCAGAATTTTCAGTTACAACCTTTACTAGAGTTATCAACATGGCTATCGTAAATGCGTATATTCTGTTCAATTTAACAAATTGCGAAAATAAAAATATACAAGATATCCGAAGATATATCGCCGTTGCGTACCTCAAAAGGGAAACAAATTCTAAGAAAGGCATTGGAAGACCTCTGATGATATCATCAAAATCAACGTAATAGACTCTGTGTGCTTAGATAGAAATAACCATGTTATAGGAAAAAGACAAAACCAAAAATGCCAGTTTCAAAAATGTAAGGGTAGACCTCTTACATTTTGTACAAAATGTAATGTAACCCTTTGTCTGTTTTCCATTATATCACACTTAACTTTTACAAATTGGCTGTTTAAAATTGTAACTAAATATAAGTTTAGATCAATAAAATAATATTTTCTATTTTAAATCTCATTAGTTGTTTTTAAATTCACAAAAATTTCACTTTTCCCCCTAAATTTGTAATTTTATCAATATAAAGCCATAGGAAAGTTACTTGGTCTTTTACTACCATAAGCGCCCAGCGATCTATTTATAGATCACCTATTATCTCAGCTGCTAATTCCGGAAAATGGATACAACTTCATCATTACTCTATTTATGATGTATGGAATGTAATTTAAAAATATTTTTCAAAAATTTCGATTTTAAAATAATTTGGGCGTTAACGGGTTAATACTGGTAAGGTGTTAGACGTAGAAATTATTCCGTACTACTGTTCTACATGTAAGAGACTTCAGACTATGCCAAGAAACTCTGAATATGAGTCGCCAAAAGCCGACAACATATGTCAGTGTAACTTCCCGGGATCTTCATCAAAAATGGAAATTGTGGGGGCTTCACAAATATTTCTTCGGTCAGAAAAAAACCGCGGACATCAATACACTCAATATTATAGGGATGGTGACACAAAAGCTTTCATGAGTGTGAAAGACACTTATGGAATGAACAGTGTGACAAAGTTTGAGTGCATTGGCCATATACAAAAGAAAGTGGGCTCGTGTCTAAGAAAGCTAAACATGAAAACTAAAAGACTGTCTGGTAAAGGCAAATTAACTGATAATTTTTTCGACCGGCTTCAAAATTACTACGGAATTGCTGTACGCAGTAATATCGGTAACTTAAAAGCAATACAGCAAAATGTAATTGATGTGTTATATCTTTGTGTATCAAGTGATAAAAACCAAAGCATGGCCAATGTCCAATAGGGAAAGACAGCTAGTGTTATTTTCCGGGGGTGGCAAATGGAACAAAATGTACCACAAAATATGCTGGTTTATCAAATGATGTTTTAAATAAAATTAAACCAGTATATTTAGAACTATGCGGCAAACAGATATTAAGTAAGTGCTTGCATGGACGCACGCAAAATGCAAATGAGTCTTTTAACCGTATAGTTTGGCAAACAGTACCGAAAGAAGTATTTGCTTCGCTCAAAACAATTAAATTTGGGGCATATGATGCTATTATACACTTCAATGAGTTACTAAATGGGTGCCTCAAAGTTTTTAAAAAGATGAATATTCAAAATCCCTTGGGATGTTTACCTTTTGGGGATATAAATATTTAGATAAATGCTGAATCCGTGAATCGATTCATAACGCAGACCCGGAAACAAAAAAAACATATGAAAATTTTAAGAGTCCTTAAAGAGAAAAAAATAGTGTTTTAGAAGTTAAAAATGGAGAGAATTACAAATCTGGTGCATTTTCATAAGAAAGTAAGTATTTTTCTTGTAATCAGATTAGTTTAATGTTAATTTTGTCGTTTTCTCAAAAGGAGTTTTTTTTACATTTTCCATACCGCAAAATACAATATCTCAAAACGTTATGCTTGGATGAAATAAAAATTTTATATATATATGTTTCTTAAATACTTATACAAGCAATAGACCTCTCTTAAAATTTTATGGTGAGTAGAAATATTTTTATATAGCAATAAAGCAAAAATTACAATAGCTTTTAAAGGAATTTACAACGTTCAGAAGCTCGAAGCACAATAACTTCTCACGTAAAGGTTATATTACCAAAATAAGTGTCTATTCCCTAAATAAAGTTATATGCTATATTATTCAATTTACAAAATGTCAATATATTTATTTTCTTTTCCGTTATCATGTTTTGCGTTAAGTCTTATTTTTGCTTATTTTTTCATAAAATACCCTTTCACAGTAAAAATGTACTCTAATAAGACTTTACTTGGGTGTTTTTCTGATTACATACACAAAAGAATTCAGTTAATTATATATATATATATATATATATATATATATATATATATTTTCAAAACGTTTTAGGTGATTCCTTTTGTTCTGAGCAGTTAAAAAAAAACACATTTCGAGTAAAACGCGTTTAAAGTATATCTTGCTTAAAGTAATTGCATCTGCTTTTACTAAAACACTTGTAGTTTTTGTTCTAGTGAACGGAATATAATAAACTTGGTATTGTTATAAAGCTAATTAGATGACCTATAAAAAAGTCATAAAAATGTGTTATAAATAAACTTGTGAATATAATAAATTTGGTATTTTTATAAAGCCAATAAAATGGCCTACAAAATTAAATAATCAAATATGTGTTTATTTTTGGGAAAATTAAAAAAGAATTTTATGGTAGTCAGTTACTATAAACTAAAGCTTTGATAAATCTGAATGCAATAAATCCCAGTCATATCTTTATGTCAATATCTTAGCAATTATCTTCACATTCAGACCAATATCATTAAAGTAGAAAAAACCTCGCTATTTAATCCCACTTTAATCCCACTTGATTTAAGTCTATTCAGTGATGGAGTAATAAAAAAAAACTCCGTATTTATTTTTCTATTCACACTCTTTTCTAATGGAGTCAAGGTAAAAGGAATTCATCATACATTAATGGTATCTTTAATGGACCTGTCATATTACTTAGATTACTTTCAGGGCTGGATTTATTGCGCTAAATGATAAAGAAATCAGAAAGGAATTCGGTCATTGCTACCACACAAATAGTGTTAAATAATTAAGAACGTGTTTAATAGAGGGAATCGTATATATGAGAGAAAAAAATGTGGATTAATATCATCATGAATAATTGTTTTAATAAACATGGATGATTATTTAATGTCTATTCTACAGATTTTTATATAATATACATTAACATCTACATGAATTTTTTTTTTTTTTAATATCAACCTGAAATATTTTAAATTGACCTAGATGAAAATTTGCAATTTTTTATGTACATTTTACTATTATTTGCACTATTGTTGATATGAAAAAGAAATTGATAGTTCTCTTATGAAATATTTTAATTTAATAAGCATAGTTGATTATGCATAGTTCAGTCTATAAATTTTGAAGTGATTTCTGTTATTGTTGTTATTAAAAAAAATATCAACATGAAATATTTTATCTTTATCAACATAGATGATAATTTATAATTCATGTTTCAAATTTTAAAAAAGCTACTCATTGTCATTGCTACGAAAAAAAAATTATTGTCCTCAACATGAAATATTTATCTTATTACAGATAATTGATAATTTTTAGTTCATTCTATAGATTTGAATATAAATTCCGTAATCTTTGATATGAAAAAATGTTGATAATTATCAAAAAGAAATATTTCATCCCAATAGACATGTATTTATTTTCTTTCTTGTTGATTTTGATGTAGAATATCTTAGTTGGTAAGAAAAAAATGAAGTGCAGAATCGACCACTGGTTGGTGAAATTTAAAAAAAATCGCCAACTTTGGGCGCTCTCACGTGCTGTCCTTCGAAGTAGCAACCCCTGCAAAAGATGCAATGCAAGAGAGTGAAATTCAAGATGGCAAAAAAATGAAATAATCGTAAAAAAGACATTAAAAAAAATTTTAAACTGGAAATCGTTGCAAGGTTACAGTACTTTTTTTAAAACTCAAAATCGTTAGGGAAAATTAGTTAAAAAAATAAATACAAAATAGTTTGGGTTAATTAAAATCAATTAATTAATTAAAACTGAATAATTAAAATATTCTACCCTTAAAACCATCATTTACTGCCTTTTTAACCTTCCTTTATTTCGATTCCATGCTTTTCCCACAATTTGAACACGCCTACGAAAATCCATATAAACCGTCTTTCATGAACCATTCTAACACAGCTTTCTTTCCTAACGGACGAAATATAGCAAAGTACCTTTCAGAATATTCAGCATATTTCACATTTAAAACAATATTAATATCATTTGTTGACCATTCTAAATATGTGTCAAAATCTGTGTGAAAAAAAATAATTGTACCTTGAAAAAAAGCATTCATACCCGAAGAACGAAGCTTAAAACGATCTGACAAATATTCCACGAAAAAGTAAAAGCAGAAATGAGACGAAACGGTAACGCAATCTATGGAAATGTTTAATTTTCTTAAAAAATATCGAATCAAAATCGTGTGAAATTAGTAGGGATACCGCCACAAATATAAACTAATAAAAAATTCAATTTTAATATACTATAAAGATAATTAAAAAACAATATACATAACAAGAAGTAATAAATAACAAATTAAAAATTAAATTACAAAAAGAATAAAATTACAAATAATAATAATGCTGACAACCCCACAGAAACAAATTCTACTGAACTATTCTCAATCTAAGAAATATATTGTGCATGCGCCAAAATGCAGTGATACTACAACTACAAAATCGGCTAGGTTACCGTAGTTGGCGCGCTTATCAATCTCAGAAAAAGCGCATGAAATAAAGCGCGCCTACCAATGGCTGATTCTACACTTTAGTTAAAGAAATGTTGTTATTATAAACATGCATGGAATATTTCTCTTTAAAGAACATAGAGGTTACTTTTTCGCTCTGTTTACAGGTTTTGATGTGATGTTTCAGTTCTAAGAAATAAACCACAGCTTAAACTTTCAAAAGACAAATTGTTATTTAAAATTATTACTATGCCGATTATTATGATTTTTTATGTATTTTTATTAGTTTTTCTCAAAAAGGTATTTTTGTAGAATTGATGATGTCTCAAATGTTATATTTAAAATACAAATAAGTATTTTTTGTGATTTTCAAAAAAAACTGTTTTTCATGATATTATCTAATTTATGAAAGATTTAGAGTTGTATCGAGGATATAATCGAACAGATTTGAACAAAAAACTGTGTGAAAATTAAATTTTTTTGGTCAACTGTAAATGGATTTTCATCTAGAAGTATTGAAGAAATGTGAAAAATTCAAGAATTACAACATCAATGTGCTGCAGTTTTTGAATCGACGCAAATACTTCAATTTTTTAGTTCATTACCTAAAAATAATTTAATAAATGTTTGATTTTATAAATTGTTTGGTAAAACATAAAATAGCCCCTAAAAACATTAAAAAACACCGAACATTTAAAAAAGCTCTATTAAAGTCTACAGTTCATAAACATTTACACACACGTATATATAATTGTAATTATAAACTAACCTTTTAAAAAATTAGCCACGTTCTTCGTAAAATGATCTTTTTTTTTAATACAAAAAACCACGAAATGTATTAAGGTAATGCTCATACCTTTCTAAGTCGTTCATTAGAAGAATTTTCCATTACTTTCGAACAATGCTATCTTTAATTGACAATCTACAAGCGAAACAATATATATGTGGGAGGAATACATAATTCCACAAATATATGTACTGTACGTATTCAATGCAGATGAGCACAAAATCTAACTCTAGATTTTTCGTGAAATGTTTTACACAATTTGAGAGGAAAACGCTTCTTCCGAACCAAATAAATTCGTGCAATTAGACTTCACATAAATCTCTTATTCTAGTCACTTGAAGCCTTGACTTTAAAGTGAGCATCAAAGGCTTTAGTAAAATCATATTTGCTTTAGTTTAAATCCAGTCGATCTAGTGTTTCCTTTAGTAGTAAATATCGATTCAGCTAAGAGAAACTCGGTGCTGGTTTTAAATTCAAATACATTCGATTTGCGAAAGAATATGGAAATCATGCTACAGCAAGGATGATTAGTGGAAGTGAATGCTGCATAAGGAGTGGAATAAAAATGAAATACAGAAATATCTCGTATAACACTGTACTCGTAGAACTAGGTTTTGATATTACATAGTACTAAAAAAATAAAATTATTATTAAATGGATTCGATATTACACGGCATAAATCTTGAATTTAATATTACTCGTTTTTAATATAATACAATTAAAAAAAAACTGCACGTGTCGGCTCCAAACGCACGACTAGAGTTTACTCCTTAAGTACGGTTGTCTTTGATTGTACAGTAGGTAAACAGGGTAAATAAACACATCTCATAATATTAAAATCATGCATGCATTTTCTTTATTTTAATCATATTTTTCATATTGATTCGGTAAAATAATATATAGATATAAAACAATATACTTCAATAATGTTACATAAATATATGTTACTCATAGTACATGAGTACACTGTTAAGAAGGTGATTTACTTCAATATTTATATCACTTTAAGTATTACTTACATTAATACTCTCGACATCGCTAATCACTGTGACAAGAGGCTTGTGGCAACTAAAGCATGATACGTGAACGTCAGTAGATACGTGATTTAGGAATCAGGAAAATCTCGTATCAATGGTTGTTACTACATCTAGTCGTCCCCAGTGCTCAACCAGAAACGAAATCAAATTAGGCTCTGGTTTTAAAAAATGCTCTATAATCCTAATCCTTCTCTTTATCGAAATTATATTGAAATCGCCCCAAGTGACAGTGGGAATACATGATACTGTTTACCCAGTAATATGGAATTATTTTATGTATATGCTAATAATGTCTCGTGGATAGAATCCATCTAATGTGACGCCAACAATGGGTTTACCGCTAGGTAAAGTGCATCTCCCGGCACATATATTTCTCAAATTAGATTTAGTTTGATTAAAGTGCTGGGTATTTCTTCTCACAAAATCATAATGATTGTCAATACTTATGTTGTGAATCACGCATGTTTTGATAGATGGCAATCCCGTCCCCACGATTAATATTTGGTCTTCTATTTGTTAACATTTTTTTAATTTGAACTACTCTCATAGCATTCTCCAGCATGTGTCTTTGCAATATTAGAATCCCTCAGTAGAAAATGCGAGAATATATCTTAATTTTAAACAAAAAATTATGAAAAAAGAAACTCAACTTGAAGGTGATTTCTTGTAAAAAAGGAATTAACGAATATAGGGAAAAAAATTTATACATTCGAATTATTAACCAAAAAAAAATACATGATAATTTTTTCAGTTTTATTTCTTTCAAAACTGTTAACAGAATTTCGTAAAACGAGTTCAACGAAAATATTTAAAAAATGCTAGTAAATTATTTTTGAATTTTTTTTTTTTTTTAAGTTTTTTTTAAAACATATCCCATAGAAAAAAAAAAAAAAAAAAAAAAAAAAAAAAAAAAAAAAAAAAAAAAAAAAAAAAAAAACTAATTTTTAATCAGTTTTTTTCAATCTGAACAAAACAGGGATAACAGCATTTGACGTATGGAAAAAATATTTTGCGTGTTTATAAATTACGAAGTTATTCAATGCCCAATTAGAATTTTGAGTATTTTATAGTATTTCTAGTATTTTTTTTTAAATCACTGATTCAAAAAGAACAAGGTATGAACTTTATTAGTACAGATTTTAGATATATTCTATTAGTAAGAAATTTGTACAGAAAGATGAAAAAAACTCTTTTCTTAAAAATGCATCAACATTAGCTCATTTTAGAAAACAATCGTAAAAAATACAAAATTTCGTTTTTTTTTTTTTTAAATTATAGCGTATCGTGGCGAAGTAAGTGATCTTGTAATTATTTTTGTCTGATTTTTTCAGAAAAAGAACAATCGTAATTTTAAAAATGAAGAAAAGTAGAAACTTTTCCTTCTTTCTTCGAACAGATTTATGTACATGCGCAGAAGCGTGCGTAACGCTATTTTTAACGCTGTTTTTTTAAATTTCATTTTTTATAATATTTCCATATGGTGGACTATATATGAAAATCGATTATTATGAAGGAACTCCAAAAAATGAACATTATTTTCGTTGAATAAGGAGAGTTTTCATCCTCTTTAAAGTGGAATTTAAAAAATAATTGCGAAGTTCTTTAGCTCCTTATAGAGAAATTCTGAAAGAATAGCAAATTCTTGCATGCAAGATCAAAACAAAGAGGAAATAGCACCTACGGCAATTATTTTCTGCAATGATGGAGAAATAACTAGTGAGGAGGAATTTCATACATCTCTGAGGGGGAAAAATAGATTAACTGTAATTTTTCTGAGGAGAGAAATTACAGTTTAACGATTAAACTAATTATGTGATCTTAATAAGCCGTTTCAATTTATTTCATAATATTAATTATTGCTATTATAATAATTGTTATTGTATTTTTGATTTTTGTATTTAATATGTCTGCATTTGATTAAAAACTTGAAGCTAACTTCCTTTTTAATTTGTATGTTTTATTCGAATAAATTACAGCTGCCATAAAATTTTACACCTAAGGACTTGATTTCAATTTAACACGGTACACACTGCCTTGATTTATATTATTTCAGAGTTTCATATAGAACTATTTTGATAATACACGAAACACTATTTCAATATAACGCGCACATATTGCCATTATTTACATTATGTACATATCTGATTAAGGAAATAAATAAAAAAAACATTAATTTAAATGAATAAATAAAATAATAACTTAAATAAATAAAACAAAATAATAATTTAAATAAATAAAATAAAATTATAATTTAAATAAATAAAAAAAGTCTTGTATAACATGATTTCGATATAGCAAGGTACGAATTAACCGCGTTATATGAGGGGCAACTACACATCTAAAGAGCTATTTGAAATACACTCACAATGGCTTAAAATATTAAAATACAAAAATCAGTTCCTGCGAAAATACAATTAACCCCTTAACTGTTTTGCCCGTTTACTGTACGGACTACCAAAAGATGACCTCAAACGGTTTTCCCATACGCTGTACAGACACATATTTCTTATTTCTTTTTTTGACTTGCACTCATTTTTAAGTTATATTAGTGAGTTTATTAGTAAAGTGTCTTTAAAAGATGCTGTTTCTGCAAGATACTGAAATGATTCTAATTTGGGATTTTCTTTGTGGTAAAGGCAAACATTTTTCTTTGCAGAATGGAATTTAAATCCTTAAAAGTTTTCCTAAAAATGTCATAAAACATAATTATTACATTCACACCAGAAAGTTACTAAGAAATATTGATGAAAAAATGGTACTTGATTAAAGATGAAGTAACAGGAATATATATTTGAAATTCTAATTCTAATTAGTATTTATAATAAAATTAGAACTAATTATTAATTTTTATAGATACCTTTTTTACCTTAAAAATATAAAATTCATACGGAAAAAAAGAAAAAAAAAGTGCCAAGATCATATTTTCATTAAGCTTTAAAGTAATTTTGAATCGAAATCAGTAAAATTCCTTATTACGCCTTTATTTCTTAGATAATTATAATTACAAATTAAATATAAAATCTCAGCATTCATTGCAAAAATGTCATTTTACCCTAATTATTCATTTTTAATTTGATCATTAATAAAACCCAAGTACAGGATATTGGAATTACCTTTATTTTACATGTATGAGAAAGATTTAATACATTAAACAGTTAAAGAAAATGTTTTCTTTTTATTATTTCATTCCCTTCCATTTTGATTTTATATTTGTTTCCTGGATAACAAGATATATGATTCGAAACAGTTTTTAAATTTATATCAATATCTAATTATATAGAGAAGCACTTCTACTACAGATAGCTATTTAGTTTACTGTATGTTGAAATTCGGTTTTCAGTTTACTTAATTTTTGGAAAAGAAATATGTTTGAAAGGAAATTGCTTTATAAAAATAATTCCAAATACTTTTACTAAGGTTTAGACATAATTAAAACGTGAAGATTTTAAAGATAAGACATGGATACTTAGAAATATATCAGAAAACGTAACCAAAAGTATATACTTGGCTTGAATTAACTTTTTCTTATGCAACAAAGCATTTTTCTGTATATTGCTTATTCGAATGTTACCAACCGATCTACTTACTTTTGTGAAAGATAGATAAATATTTATATTCTTATACTAAGAGATTTCAAGACTTTTATCTAATCCTGCACTTCAAAATGTCAGACGCAGCTGATTCTCTAGATTTACAATATAATAAGAAAAAGAAAAGATAATAAAGTATTCACAATAAAACAAAAAGTAAGTGTTAAGCATCCTTTTAATCAGAAAAAGATATTATTAAAATAGATAAATGATTATCTCTAGATTTAAAGAGATTAAATTAGACAATATTGGTCACCATGCAGACA
Source organism: Trichonephila clavata (assembly GCA_019973975.1). Lineage (NCBI taxonomy): Eukaryota > Metazoa > Arthropoda > Arachnida > Araneae > Nephilidae > Trichonephila > Trichonephila clavata. The sequence goes on along the minus strand of BMAO01033841.1, from coordinate 371 downwards.
ATTCTTTCTGCTCCAGCTATCTTGGTTGGTGTGGATACGTGGCGTGTTATAAGCAAGATCACGTTCTGACTTAAGTTATCTGGTTCCAGCATCTGCTTCCTTTCCTGCGAATTTAAAGTTTTTATCATCCTGCCTTCATGGTGAAACAATTTTTACCGTCAGCAGTCTATTTCTATCTAATTTAAATTATTGATACACATTCTTCAGCCTACTGATTTTTTTTTTTGGATTGGTCTTAAGGTGTACCTCTTAACCCTTTAAATGTCAGGATTAAAACCGTGAAATCATGTCTCAACTTCCATAATGAGTATCTATAAAAATCTATCCATACTAACCGTACTTAAGATATCCGAATGGTTACGACAACTTCT
>BMAO01033840.1:0-14560 GCA_019973975.1 Trichonephila clavata | reverse complement strand
AACTCATTTTCTGATGTAAAATCCGACGCTGATCACGAATACATGTAGCTCTTTTCAAAATTTCAATTAGATCAAAAGTTATTGCAATAAAAAGTTTTCACATTTTATGGATATTTGGCAGGGGAGACGTCATGAACAGGGAAAAAATTTCTAACTCCTATTCCAACCAAACTCAATTTTCTGATGTAAAATCCGACGCTGATCACGAATACATGTAGCGCTTTCAAAATTTCAATTAGATCAAAAGTTATTGCAATAAAAATTTTCACATTTTTTGGATATTTGGCAGGGAGACGTCATGAACAGGGAAAAAATTTCTAACTCCTATTCCACCAAACTCAATTTTCTCATGTAAAATCCGACGCTGATCACGAAATACATGTAGCGCTTTTCAAAATTTCAATTAGATCAAAAGTTATTGCAATAAAAAGTTTTCACATTTTATGGATATTTGGCAGGGGAGACGTCATGAACAGGGAAAAATTTCTAACTCCTATTCCAACCAAACTCATTTTCTGATGTAAAGTCCGACGCTGATCACGAATACATGTAGCGCTTTTCAAAATTTCAATTAGATCAAAAGTTATTGCAATAAAAATTTTCACATTTTTGGATATTTGGCAGGGAGACGTCATGAACAGGGAAAAATTTCTAACTCCTATTCCAACCAAACTCAATTTTCTCATGTAAAGTCCGACGCTGATCACGAATACATGTAGCCTTTTCAAAATTTCAATTAGATCAAAAGTTATTGCAATAAAAAATTTCACATTTTTGGATATTTGGCAGGGGAGACGTCATGAACAGGGAAAAATTTCTAACTCCTATTCCAACCAAACTCAATTTTCTGATGTAAATCCGACGCTGATCACGAATACATGTAGCTCTTTTCAAAATTTCAATTAGATCAAAAGTTATTGCAATAAAAATTTTCACATTTTATGGATATTTGGCAGGGGAGACGTCATGAACAGGGAAAAATTTCTAACTCCTATTCCAACCAACTCAATTTTCTGATGTAAATCCGACGCTGATCACGAATACATGTAGCCTTTTCAAAATTTCAATTAGATCAAAAGTTATTGCATAAAAAGTTTTCACATTTTTGGATATTTGGCAGGGAGACGTCATGAACAGGGAAAAAATTTCTAACTCCTATTCCAACCAAACTCAATTTTCTGATGTAAAGTCCGACGCTGATCACGAATACATGTAGCGCTTTTCAAAATTTCAATTAGATCAAAAGTTATTGCAATAAAAATTTTCACATTTTTTGGATATTTGGCAGGGGAGACGTCATGAACAGGGAAAAAATTTCTAACTCCTATTCCAACCAAACTCAATTTTCTCATGTAAATCCGACGCTGATCACGAATACATGTAGCGCTTTTCAAAATTTCAATTAGATCAAAAGTTATTGCAATAAAAATTTTCACATTTTATGGATATTTGGCAGGGGAGACGTCATGAACAGGGAAAAAATTTCTAACTCCTATTCCACCAAACTCAATTTTCTGATGTAAAGTCCGACGCTGATCACGAATACATGTAGCTCTTTTCAAAATTTCAATTAGATCAAAAGTTATTGCAATAAAAAATTTTCACATTTTATGGATATTTGGCAGGGAGACGTCATGAACAGGGAAAAATTTCTAACTCCTATTCCAAACCAAACTCAATTTTCTGATGTAAAAGTCCGACGCTGATCACGAATACATGTAAGCTCTTTTCAAAATTTCAATTAGATCAAAAGTTATTGCAATAAAAAGTTTTCACATTTTATGGATATTTGGCAGGGGAGACGTCATGAACAGGGAAAAAATTTCTAACTCCTATTCCAACCAAACTCAATTTTCTGATGTAAAGTCCGACGCTGATCACGAATACATGTAGCGCTTTTCAAAATTTCAATTAGATCAAAAGTTATTGCAATAAAAATTTTCACATTTTTTGGATATTTGGCAGGGAGACGTCATGAACAGGGAAAAATTTCTAACTCCTATTCCAACCAAACTCAATTTCTCATGTAAAATCCGACGCTGATCACGAATACATGTAGCTCTTTTCAAAATTTCAATTAGATCAAAAGTTATTGCAATAAAAATTTTCACATTTTATGGATATTTGGCAGGGGAGACGTCATGAACAGGGAAAAAATTTCTAACTCCTATTCCAACCAAACTCAATTTTCTTATGTAAAATCCGACGCTGATCACGAATACATGTAGCTCTTTTCAAATTTCAATTAGATCAAAAGTTATTGCAATAAAAAATTTTCACATTTTATGGATATTTGGCAGGGGAGACGTCATGAACAGGGAAAAAATTTCTAACTCCTATTCCATCCAAACTCAATTTTCTCATGTAAAATCACGACGCTGATCACGAATACATGTAAGCTCTTTTCAAAATTTCAATTAGATCAAAAGTTATTGCAATAAAAAGTTTTCACATTTTTTGAGATATTTGGCAGGGAGACGTCATGAACAGGGAAAAAATTTCTAACTCCTATTCCAACCAACTCAATTTTCTGATGTAAAATCCGACGCTGATCACGAATACATGTAGCGCTTTTCAAAATTTCAATTAGATCAAAAGTTATTGCAATAAAAATTTTCACATTTTTTGGATATTTGGCAGGGAGACGTCATGAACAGGGAAAAAATTTCTAACTCCTATTCCAACCAAACTCAATTTTCTGATGTAAAAGTCCGACGCTGATCACGAATACATGTAGCTCTTTTCAAAATTTCAATTAGATCAAAAAGTTATTGCAATAAAAAGTTTTCACATTTATGGATATTTGGCAGGGGAGACGTCATGAACAGGAAAAAAATTTCTAACTCCTATTCCAACCAAACTCATATTTCTGATGTAAAATCCGACGCTGATCACGAATACATGTAGCTCTTTTCAAAATTTCAATTAGATCAAAAGTTTATTGCAATAAAAAATTTTCACATTTTTATGGATATTTGGCAGGGGAGACGTCATGAACAGGAAAAAATTTCTAACTCCTATTCCAACCAAACTCATTTTCTGATGTAAAGTCCGACGCTGATCACGAATACATGTAGCTCTTTTCAAAATTTCAATTAGATCAAAAGTTATTGCAATAAAAATTTTCACATTTTATTGGATATTTGGCAATGGGAGACGTCAATGAACAGGGAAAAAATTTCTAAACTCCTATTCCAACCAAACTCAATTTTCTGATGTAAAGTCCGACGCTGATCACGAATACATGTAGCGCTTTTCAAAATTTCAATTAGATCAAAAGTTATTGCAATAAAAGTTTTCACATTTTATGGATATTTGGCAGGGGAGACGTCATGAACAGGGAAAAAATTTCTAACTCCTATTCCAACCAAGACTCAATTTTCTCATGTAAATCCGACGCTGATCACGAATACATGTAGCTCTTTTCAAAATTTCAATTAGATCAAAAGTTATTGCAATAAAAAATTTTCACATTTTTATGGATATTTGGCAAGGGGAGACGTCATGAACAGGGAAAAAATTTCTAACTCCTATTCCAACCAAACTCAATTTTCTGATGTAAAGTCCGACGCTGATCACGAATACATGTAGCGCTTTTCAAAATTTCAATTAGATCAAAAGTTATTGCAATAAAAAGTTTTCACATTTTATGGATATTTGGCAGGGGAGACGTCATGAACAGGGAAAAAATTTCTAACTCCTATTCCAACCAAACTCAATTTTCTGATGTAAATCCGACGCTGATCACGAATACATGTAGCTCTTTTCAAAATTTCAATTAGATCAAAAGTTATTGCAATAAAAAGTTTTCACATTTTATGGATATTTGGCATGGGAGACGTCATGAACAGGGAAAAAATTTCTAACTCCTATTCCAACCAAACTCAATTTTCTGATGTAAAATCCGACGCTGATCACGAATACATGTAGCTCTTTTCAAAATTTCAATTAGATCAAAAGTTATTGCAATAAAAGTTTTCACATTTTTATGGATATTTGGCAGGGGAGACGTCATGAACAGGGAAAATATTTCTAACTCCTATTCCAACCAACTCATTTTCTCATGTAAAGTCCGACGCTGATCACGAATACATGTAGCTCTTTTCAAAATTTCAATTAGATCAAAAGTTATTGCAATAAAAAGTTTTCACATTTTTATGGATATTTGGCAGGGGAGACGTCATGAACGGGGAAAAAATTTCTAACTCCTATTCCAACCAAACTCAATTTTCTGATGTAAAGTCCGACGCTGATCACGAATACATGTAGCGCTTTTCAAATTTCAATTAGATCAAAAGTTATTGCAATAAAAAGTTTTCACATTTTATGGATATTTGGCAGGGGAGACGTCATGAACAGGGAAAAAATTTCTAACTCCTATTCCAACCAAACTCAATTTTCTCATGTAAAGTCCGACGCTGATCACGAATACATGTAGCTCTTTTCAAAATTTCAATTAGATCAAAAGTTATTGCAATAAAAATTTTCACATTTTATGGATATTTGGCAGGGGAGACGTCATGAACAGGGAAAAAATTTCTAACTCCTATTCCAACCAACTCAATTTTCTCATGTAAAGTCCGACGCTGATCACGAATACATGTAGCTCTTTTCAAAATTTCAATTAGATCAAAAGTTATTGCAAATAAAATTTTCACATTTTATGGATATTTGGCAGGGGAGACGTCATGAACAGGGAAAAAATTTCTAACTCCTATTCCAACCAACTCAATTTTCTGATGTAAATCCGACGCTGATCACGAATACATGTAGCGCTTTTCAAAATTTCAATTAGATCAAAAAGTTATTGCAATAAAAATTTTCACATTTTTGGATATTTGGCAGGGGAGACGTCATGAACAGGGAAAAATATTTTCTAACTCTATTCCAACCAAACTCAATTTTCTCATGTAAAGTCCGACGCTGATCACGAATACATGTAGCTCTTTTCAAAATTTCAATTAGATCAAAAGTTATTGCAATAAAAAGTTTTCACATTTTATGGATATTTGGCAGGGGAGACGTCATGAACAGGGAAAAAATTTCTAACTCCTATTCCAACCAAAACTCAATTTTCTGATGTAAAGTCCGACGCTGATCACGAATACATGTAGCTCTTTTCAAAATTTCAATTAGATCAAAAGTTATTGCAATAAAAATTTTCACATTTTTGGATATTTGGCAGGGGAGACGTCATGAACAGGGAAAAAATTTCTAACTCCTATTCCAACCAAACTCAATTTTCTGATGTAAAGTCCGACGCTGATCACGAATACATGTAGCTCTTTCAAAATTTCAATTAGATCAAAAGTTATTGCAATAAAAAGTTTTCACATTTTATGGATATTTGGCAGGGGAGACGTCATGAACAGGGAAAAAATTTCTAACTCCTATTCCAACCAAACTCAATTTTCTGATGTAAAGTCCGACGCTGATCACGAATACATGTAGCTCTTTTCAAAATTTCAATTAGATCAAAAGTTATTGCAATAAAAAAAGTTTTCACATTTTTGGATATTTGGCAGGGGAGACGTCATGAACAGGGAAAAAATTTCTAACTCCTATTCCAACCAAACTCAATTTTCTGATGTAAATCCGACGCTGATCACGAATACATGTAGCCTTTTCAAAATTTCAATTAGATCAAAGTTATTGCAATAAAAAGTTTTCACATTTTATGGATATTTGGCAGGGGAGACGTCATGAACAGGGAAAAAATTTCTAACTCCTATTCCAACCAAACTCAATTTTCTCATGTAAAGTCCGACGCTGATCACGAATACATGTAGCTCTTTTCAAAATTTCAATTAGATCAAAAGTTATTGCAATAAAAATTTTCACATTTTATGGATATTTGGAAGGGGAGACGTCATGAACGGGGAAAAAATTTCTAACTCCTATTCCAACCAAACTCAATTTTCTGATGTAAAGTCCGACGCTGATCACGAATACATGTAGCTCTTTTCAAAATTTCAATTAGATCAAAAGTTATTGCAATAAAAGTTTTCACATTTTATGGATATTTGGCAGGGGAGACGTCATGAACAGGGAAAAAATTTCTAACTCCTATTCCAACCAAACTCAATTTTCTCATGTAAAGTCCGACGCTGATCACGAATACATGTAGCTCTTTTCAAAATTTCAATTAGATCAAAAGTTATTGCAATAAAAATTTTCACATTTTATGGATATTTGGCAGGGGAGACGTCATGAACAGGGGAAAAATATTTCTAACTCCTATTCCAACCAGACTCAATTTTCTGATGTAAAGTCCGACGCTGATCACGAATACATGTAGCTCTTTTCAAAATTTCAATTAGATCAAAAAGTTATTGCAATAAAAAGTTTTTCACATTTTATGGATATTTGGCAGGGGAGACGTCATGAACAGGGAAAAAATTTCTAAACTCCTATTCCAACCAAACTCTATTTTTCTCATGTAAAGTCCGACGCTGATCACGAATACATGTAGCGCTTTTCAAAATTTCAATTAGATCAAAAGTTATTGCAATAAAAAATTTTTCACATTTTTATGGATATTTGGAAGGGGAGACGTCATGAACGGGGAAAAAATTTCTAACTCCTATTCCAACCAAACTCAATTTTCTGATGTAAAGTCCGACGCTGATCACGAATACATGTAGCTCTTTTCAAAAATTTCAATTAGATCAAAAGTTATTGCAATAAAAAGTTTTCACATTTTATGGATATTTGGCAGGGGAGACGTCATGAACAGGGAAAAAAATTTCTAACTCCTATTCCAACCAAACTCAATTTTCTGATGTAAAGTCCGACGCTGATCACGAATACATGTAGCTCTTTTCAAAATTTCAATTAGATCAAAAGTTATTGCCAATTAAAAGTTTTCACATTTTATGGATATTTGGCAGGGGAGACGTCATGAACAGGGAAAAATTTCTAACTCCTATTCCAACCAACTCAATTTTTCTGATGTAAAGTCCGACGCTGATCACGAATACATGTAGCTCTTTTCAAAATTTCAATTAGATCAAAAGTTATTGCAATAAAAAGTTTTCACATTTTATGGATATTTGGCAGGGGAGACGTCATGAACAGGGAAAAAATTTCTAACTCCTATTCCAACCAAACTCAATTTTCTCATGTAAAGTCCGACGCTGATCACGAATACATGTAGCTCTTTTCAAAATTTTCAATTAGATCAAAAGTTATTGCAATAAAAATTTTCACATTTTATGGATATTTGGCAGGGGAGACGTCATGAACAGGGAAAAAATTTCTAACTCCTATTCCATCCAGACTCAATTTTCTCATGTAAAGTCCGACGCTGATCACGAATACATGTAGCTCTTTTCAAAATTTCAATTAGATCAAAAGTTATTGCAATAAAAAGTTTTCACATTTTATGGATATTTGGCAGGGGAGACGTCATGAACAGGGAAAAAATTTCTAACTCCTATTCCAACCAAACTCAATTTTCTGATGTAAAATCCGACGCTGATCACGAATACATGTAGCTCTTTTCAAATTTCAATTAGATCAAAAGTTATTGCAATAAAATTTTCACATTTTTTGGATATTTGGCAGGGGAGACGTCATGAACAGGGAAAAAAATTTCTAACTCCTATTCCAACCAAACTCAATTTTCTGATGTAAAGTCCGACGCTGATCACGAATACATGTAGCTCTTTTCAAAATTTCAATTAGATCAAAAGTTATTGCAATAAAAAGTTTTCACATTTTATGGATATTTGGCAGGGGAGACGTCATGAACAGGGAAAAAATTTCTAACTCCTATTCCACCAAACTCAATTTTCTCATGTAAAGTCCGACGCTGATCACGAATACATGTAGCTCTTTTCAAAATTTCAATTAGATCAAAAGTTATTGCAATAAAAGTTTTCACATTTTATGGATATTTGGCAGGGAGACGTCATGAACAGGGAAAAAATTTCTAACTCCTATTCCAACCAACTCATTTTCTGATGTAAAGTCCGACGCTGATCACGAATACATGTAGCTCTTTTCAAAATTTCAATTAGATCAAAAGTTATTGCAATAAAAAATTTTCACATTTTTGGATATTTGGCAGGGGAGACGTCATGAACAGGGAAAAAATTTCTAACTCCTATTCCACAAACTCAATTTTCTGATGTAAAAGTCCGACGCTGATCACGAATACATGTAGCTCTTTTCAAAATTTCAATTAGATCAAAAGTTATTGCAATAAAAAGTTTTCACATTTTTATGGATATTTGGCAGGGGAGACGTCATGAACAGGGAAAAAATTTCTAACTCCTATTCCAACCAAACTCAATTTTCTCATGTAAAGTCCGACGCTGATCACGAATACATGTAGCTCTTTTCAAAATTTCAATTAGATCAAAAGTTATTGCAATAAAAAGTTTTCACATTTTATGGATATTTGGCAGGGAGACGTCATGAACAGGGAAAAAATTTCTAACTCCTATTCCAACCAAACTCAATTTTCTGATGTAAAGTCCGACGCTGATCACGAAATACATGTAGCGCTTTTCAAATTTCAATTAGATCAAAAGTTATTGCAATAAAAAGTTTTTCACATTTTATGGATATTTGGCAGGGGAGACGTCATGAACAGGGGAAAAAATTTCTAACTCCTATTCCAACCAAACTCAATTTTCTCATGTAAAGTCCGACGCTGATCACGAATACATGTAGCTCTTTTCAAAATTTCAATTAGATCAAAAAGTTATTGCAATAAAAAGTTTTTCACATTTTATGGATATTTGGACAGGGGAGACGTCATGAACAGGGAAAAAAATTTCTAACTCCTATTCCAACCAAACTCAATTTTCTGATGTAAAGTCCGACGCTGATCACGAATACATGTAGCTCTTTTCAAAATTTCAATTAGATCAAAAGTTATTGCAATAAAAAGTTTTCACATTTTTTGGATATTTGGCAGGGGAGACGTCATGAACAGGGAAAAAATTTCTAACTCCTATTCCAACCAAACTCAATTTTCTGATGTAAAGTCCGACGCTGATCACGAATACATGTAGCTCTTTTCAAAATTTCAATTAGATCAAAAGTTATTGCAATAAAAATTTTCACATTTTATGGATATTTGGCAGGGGAGACGTCATGAACAGGGAAAAAATTTCTAACTCCTATTCCAACCAACTCAATTTTCTCATGTAAAGTCCGACGCTGATCACGAATACATGTAGCTCTTTTTCAAAATTTCAATTAGATCAAAAGTTATTGCAATAAAAAGTTTTCACATTTTATGGATATTTGGAAGGGGAGACGTCATGAACAGGGAAAAAATTTCTAACTCCTATTCCAACCAAACTCAATTTTCTGATGTAAAGTCCGACGCTGATCACGAATACATGTAGCTCTTTTCAAAATTTCAATTAGATCAAAAGTTATTGCAATAAAAAATTTTCACATTTTTTGGATATTTGGCAGGGGAGACGTCATGAACAGGGAAAAATTTCTAACTCCTATTCCAACCAAACTCAATTTTCTCATGTAAAGTCCGACGCTGATCACGAATACATGTAGCTCTTTTCAAAATTTCAATTAGATCAAAAGTTATTGCAATAAAAAGTTTTCACATTTTATGGATATTTGGCAGGGGAGACGTCATGAACAGGGAAAAAATTTCTAACTCCTATTCCAACCAACTCAATTTTCTCATGTAAAGTCCGACGCTGATCACGAATACATGTAGCTCTTTTCAAAATTTCAATTAGATCAAAAGTTATTGCAATAAAAAGTTTTCACATTTTATGGATATTTGGCAGGGGAGACGTCATGAACAGGGAAAAATTTCTAACTCCTATTCCACCAACTCAATTTTCTGATGTAAAGTCCGACGCTGATCACGAATACATGTAGCTCTTTTCAAAATTTCAATTAGATCAAAAGTTATTGCAATAAAAAGTTTTCACATTTTATGGATATTTGGCAGGGGAGACGTCATGAACAGGGAAAAAATTTCTAACTCCTATTCCAACCAAACTCAATTTTCTCATGTAAAGTCCGACGCTGATCACGAATACATGTAGCTCTTTTCAAAATTTCAATTAGATCAAAAGTTATTGCAATAAAAAGTTTTCACATTTTATGGATATTTGGCAGGGGAGAGTCATGAACAGGGAAAAAATTTCTAACTCCTATTCCAATCCAAACTCAATTTTCTCATGTAAAGTCCGACGCTGATCACGAATACATGTAGCTCTTTTCAAAATTTCAATTAGATCAAAAGTTATTGCAATAAAAAGTTTTCACATTTTATGGATATTTGGCAGGGGAGACGTCATGAACAGGGAAAAAATTTCTAACTCCTATTCCAACCAAACTCAATTTTCTCATGTAAAGTCCGACGCTGATCACGAATACATGTAGCTCTTTTCAAAATTTCAATTAGATCAAAAGTTATTGCAATAAAAAGTTTTCACATTTTATGGATATTTGGCAGGGGAGACGTCATGAACAGGGAAAATATTTCTAACTCCTATTCCAACCAAACTCAATTTTCTCATGTAAAGTCCGACGCTGATCACGAATACATGTAGCTCTTTTCAAAATTTCAATTAGATCAAAAGTTATTGCAATAAAAAGTTTTCACATTTTATGGATATTTGGCAGGGGAGACGTCATGAACAGGGAAAAATTTCTAACTCCTATTCCAACCAAACTCAATTTTCTCATGTAAAGTCCGACGCTGATCACGAATACATGTAGCTCTTTTCAAAATTTCAATTAGATCAAAAGTTATTGCAATAAAAATTTTCACATTTTATGGATATTTGGCAGGGGAGACGTCATGAACAGGGAAAAAATTTCTAACTCCTATTCCAACCAAACTCAATTTTCTCATGTAAAGTCCGACGCTGATCACGAATACATGTAGCTCTTTTCAAAATTTCAATTAGATCAAAAGTTATTGCAATAAAAAGTTTTCACATTTTATGGATATTTGGCAGGGGAGACGTCATGAACAGGGAAAAAATTTCTAACTCCTATTCCAACCAAACTCAATTTTCTGATGTAAAGTCCGACGCTGATCACGAATACATGTAGCTCTTTTCAAAATTTCAATTAGATCAAAAGTTATTGCAATAAAAAGTTTTCACATTTTATGGATATTTGGCAGGGGAGACGTCATGAACAGGGAAAAAATTTCTAACTCCTATTCCAACCAAACTCAATTTTCTGATGTAAAGTCCGACGCTGATCACGAATACATGTAGCTCTTTTCAAAATTTCAATTAGATCAAAAGTTATTGCAATAAAAAGTTTTCACATTTTATGGATATTTGGCAGGGGAGACGTCATGAACAGGGAAAAAATTTCTAACTCCTATTCCAACCAAACTCAATTTTCTCATGTAAAGTCCGACGCTGATCACGAATACATGTAGCTCTTTTCAAAATTTCAATTAGATCAAAAGTTATTGCAATAAAAAGTTTTCACATTTTATGGATATTTGGCAGGGGAGACGTCATGAACAGGGAAAAAATTTCTAACTCCTATTCCAACCAAACTCAATTTTCTCATGTAAAGTCCGACGCTGATCACGAATACATGTAGCTCTTTTCAAAATTTCAATTAGATCAAAAGTTATTGCAATAAAAATTTTCACATTTTATGGATATTTGGCAGGGGAGACGTCATGAACAGGGAAAAAATTTCTAACTCCTATTCCAACCAAACTCAATTTTCTCATGTAAAGTCCGACGCTGATCACGAATACATGTAGCTCTTTTCAAAATTTCAATTAGATCAAAAGTTATTGCAATAAAAATTTTCACATTTTATGGATATTTGGCAGGGGAGACGTCATGAACAGGGAAAAAATTTCTAACTCCTATTCCAACCAGACTCAATTTTCTCATGTAAAGTCCGACGCTGATCACGAATACATGTAGCTCTTTTCAAAATTTCAATTAGATCAAAAGTTATTGCAATAAAAAGTTTTCACATTTTATGGATATTTGGCAGGGGAGACGTCATGAACAGGGAAAAAATTTCTAACTCCTATTCCAACCAAACTCAATTTTCTCATGTAAAGTCCGACGCTGATCACGAATACATGTAGCTCTTTTCAAAATTTCAATTAGATCAAAAGTTATTGCAATAAAAATTTTCACATTTTATGGATATTTGGCAGGGGAGACGTCATGAACAGGGAAAAATTTCTAACTCCTATTCCAACCAAACTCAATTTTCTGATGTAAAGTCCGACGCTGATCACGAATACATGTAGCTCTTTTCAAAATTTCAATTAGATCAAAAGTTATTGCAATAAAAAGTTTTCACATTTTATGGATATTTGGCAGGGGAGACGTCATGAACAGGGAAAAAATTTCTAACTCCTATTCCAACCAAACTCAATTTTCTCATGTAAAGTCCGACGCTGATCACGAATACATGTAGCTCTTTTCAAAATTTCAATTAGATCAAAAGTTATTGCAATAAAAAGTTTTCACATTTTATGGATATTTGGCAGGGGAGACGTCATGAACAGGGAAAAAATTTCTAACTCCTATTCCAACCAAACTCAATTTTCTCATGTAAAGTCCGACGCTGATCACGAATACATGTAGCTCTTTTCAAAATTTCAATTAGATCAAAAGTTATTGCAATAAAAAGTTTTCACATTTTATGGATATTTGGCAGGGGAGACGTCATGAACAGGGAAAAATTTCTAACTCCTATTCCAACCAAACTCAATTTTCTCATGTAAAGTCCGACGCTGATCACGAATACATGTAGCTCTTTTCAAAATTTCAATTAGATCAAAAGTTATTGCAATAAAAAGTTTTCACATTTTATGGATATTTGGCAGGGGAGACGTCATGAACAGGGAAAAATTTCTAACTCCTATTCCAACCAAACTCAATTTTCTCATGTAAAGTCCGACGCTGATCACGAATACATGTAGCTCTTTTCAAAATTTCAATTAGATCAAAAGTTATTGCAATAAAAAGTTTTCACATTTTATGGATATTTGGCAGGGGAGACGTCATGAACAGGGAAAAAATTTCTAACTCCTATTCCAACCAAACTCAATTTTCTCATGTAAAGTCCGACGCTGATCACGAATACATGTAGCTCTTTTCAAAATTTCAATTAGATCAAAAGTTATTGCAATAAAAAGTTTTCACATTTTATGGATATTTGGCAGGGGAGACGTCATGAACAGGGAAAAAATTTCTAACTCCTATTCCAACCAAACTCAATTTTCTGATGTAAAGTCCGACGCTGATCACGAATACATGTAGCTCTTTTCAAAATTTCAATTAGATCAAAAGTTATTGCAATAAAAAATTTTCACATTTTATGGATATTTGGCAGGGGAGACGTCATGAACAGGGAAAAAATTTCTAACTCCTATTCCAACCAAACTCAATTTTCTCATGTAAAGTCCGACGCTGATCACGAATACATGTAGCTCTTTTCAAAATTTCAATTAGATCAAAAGTTATTGCAATAAAAAGTTTTCACATTTTATGGATATTTGGCAGGGGAGACGTCATGAACAGGGAAAAAATTTCTAACTCCTATTCCAACCAAACTCAATTTTCTGATGTAAATCCGACGCTGATCACGAATACATGTAGCGCTTTTCAAAATTTCAATTAGATCAAAAGTTATTGCAATAAAAAGTTTTCACATTTTTGGATATTTGGCAGGGGAGACGTCATGAACAGGGAAAAAATTTCTAACTCCTATTCCAACCAAACTCAATTTTCTCATGTAAAGTCCGACGCTGATCACGAATACATGTAGCGCTTTTCAAAATTTCAATTAGATCAAAAGTTATTGCAATAAAAATTTTCACATTTTTTGGATATTTGGCAGGGGAGACGTCATGAACAGGGAAAATATTTCTAACTCCTATTCCATCCAGACTCAATTTTCTCATGTAAAGTCCGACGCTGATCACGAATACATGTAGCTCTTTTCAAAATTTCAATTAGATCAAAAGTTATTGCAATAAAAAGTTTTCACATTTTATGGATATTTGGCAGGGGAGACGTCATGAACAGGGAAAATATTTCTAACTCCTATTCCATCCAGACTCAATTTTCTCATGTAAAGTCCGACGCTGATCACGAATACATGTAGCTCTTTTCAAAATTTCAATTAGATCAAAAGTTATTGCAATAAAAAGTTTTCACATTTTATGGATATTTGGCAGGGGAGACGTCATGAACAGGGAAAAAATTTCTAACTCCTATTCCAACCAAACTCAATTTTCTCATGTAAAGTCCGACGCTGATCACGAATACATGTAGCTCTTTTCAAAATTTCAATTAGATCAAAAGTTATTGCAATAAAAATTTTTCACATTTTATGGATATTTGGCAGGGGAGACGTCATGAACAGGGAAAAATTTCTAACTCCTATTCCAACCAAACTCAATTTTCTCATGTAAATCCGACGCTGATCACGAATACATGTAGCGCTTTTCAAAATTTCAATTAGATCAAAAGTTATTGCAATAAAAGTTTTCACATTTTTGGATATTTGGCAGGGGAGACGTCATGAACAGGGAAAAATTTTCTAACTCCTATTCCTC